>JAOPUL010005356.1:25127330-25147483 GCA_027564515.1 Octopus rubescens
GAGTGCGTGGAAGACGTTACTCAAGAGAGTATATATATATATATTATGTATGTATATTTATTTATATATATAAATATATATATATATATATATATACATATACATATACATATATATTATGTATGTATATTTATATATCATCATCATCCTTTAACGTCCGTTTTCCATGCAAGCATGGGTCGGATGGTTTGACCGGTGCTGGCAAGCCGGTAGAGGCTACACCATGTTCCAGTCTGATTTGGCTTGGCTTCTATGGCTGGATGCCCTTCCTATCGTCAACCACATTACAGTGTGTGCTGGGTGCTTTTAACATGCCACCGGCACTGGACTCTCCACACTAGTGCTTTTACGTGGCACCACACAGCTGATTGGTAGACAGACGGACATATAGAGCAGGGACAAACGAGACCTATAGATCTGAGGCAGATAGACAAAAGACCAGGAACAAATAAACTGGCGGGAGGGGGGCAGGTATATGGGCCAGGAAACCCTTAGTGTCCGGGAGGGCAAGACAGTCATAAGGGCCAGGAACTCATAGTCGGACGGACGATACATATAGACCGAGGATATGAGGACCAGGAACTGTTAGACAGATGGACATGTAAGCCGGGGAAGGATGAGACATTTACATGGCATCAAGGCTGCAGCTTTTATGTGGCACCACCACACAGGCAATTGTTAGTTGGCCGGACGAGGCACATAGACCGGGGGCGGACAAAATATAGATTGATGGACATAAGGACCAGGTCCAGGCAGACTCAAAGATTGGGTACATACTGGCATAAACCCAGGGAAGGCCGGACATATAGCCCAGGGACAGACGGGCATATAGACTGGAGACAGAAAAGACCAGGGAGTGATGGACGTATAGCCAAACTGAGGACAGGTGGGTATATAGACTGAGGAGGGCTTTACAACTAAGTGGCATGTCGCGTGCACCCTCACAGAAGGTGAGGGAACAGATTACGTAGCTCGGTGGTTGTGCGCATGTGCACGGACCGCCTTCTTATCAGTGGGGGTGTGGGTGGGAGGGGAAATATATGACAAAGCAAGCATGTTTCGTCTCTCGGGCATAAAATACAGCGATATTAAGTAAGTAACATAAGGGTAGATAAATAAATTTTCTTAGCTTTCGGCCTAGTGGTTGGTACGTAAACTTCATGTAGAATTGAGTGCATGTTCAATAAGGAATATAATATAATAATTAATTATTTCCATGTGTGCCTGACTGACTGACTCGACTCACTGACTAAAGTGAACAGCACAATTCATCCATTCACTACTTTTGTAACCAATCCACCTTGTCCCAGCTAAATATTTGACAAAGCAAGCATGTTTCGTCTCTCGGGCATGAAATACAACGATATTAAGTAAATAACATAAGGGTAGATAAATAAATTTTCTTAGCTTTCAGCCTAGTGGTTGGTATGTAAGCTTCATGTATAATTGAGTGGCTATATCTATGTATATTTATTTATATATATATATATATGTATGTATATTTATATATATCATCATCATCATTTAGCATCCGTTTTCCATGCTGGCATGAGTTAGACAATTTGACTGGAAACTGGCAACCCAGAGAGCTCCAGTCCATTTTGATTTGGTTTCTAAGACTGGATGCCCTTCCTAATATCAACGACTCCAGAAAATGTACCAGGTGTTTTTAATGTGTATCAATGGCACAAGCTTTTTTAACATATATATGTGTTTTTTGTGTGTGTGTGTGTGTGTGTGTATATATATATATATATATATGTGAAGAAATATGTTCTCCAACACAGGTTAGCTGTGAAAACAGCAATGAAATAGGTAGAACCCTAGGAAGATGGAAAAAATTGCCAGGAATCAACCTCTGGAAACAAACCAGTGTCCCTCACGACTCCGGTGGAGTGCTCTCACCATAAAGCTAGACTGACTTCTGACAAATTTTCCATCAAAAATTACCACTATTAAGATAGCTTATAAAAATATAATCAGTTATGTAAACAAACATTTACAATTTGACGCATTGAAGTGAATAGAAATATACAAAGAAATATGTTCTCCAACACAGGTTAGCCATGAAAACAGCAATGAAATGGGTAGAACCCAAGGAAGATGAAAAAAATTTCCGTCCTCCATTTTATTCATTTATTATATACTCAACAACCACTGAGGAATTCCTGAAGTAGATCCTGTGATGACAATACATGCCCCGCAGATGATGCCAAGTAGCCATAGACAGTGAACGTGCTTGCTTGGCAAGCTATTAAGTACATACCTAAACCCAAAGTAGAGTGGGAAACTTGCATTTAAGGACAATAGTATTGGTATATGCAACGAGGTAGAGTGGGAAACTCACATTTGAAGACATATTTTCATATTTCTAGCATAATATATGGCAGAGACAAAATATGACAAGTTTAGCCAAACCAAACACTGACTTGTCTTATATTGGGAAACGTGTATTTCACATCCCATTGACACCTTGTATTTGCCAGAAGGCTCTGGAGTCTTGTGTCTGTCCTACAATACTGAGATGCCAAACCCGGCCGAATCACGTGTGTTAAATAGTATTGTTATACAGCGAGGTAGAGTGGGGAAACTCGCCTTTAGGACAGAATCACGTGTGTTAAATGGTATTGATATACAGCGAGGTAGAAGGGGAAACTCGCCTTTTGTGCTTGGGAAACTTGCTTTTACAGATATAGCGGACTCTCAACTGGCCATTTCTTGCAACAAAACAAAACTCTCAACAAGGATGCAGCAAGTGCAGCAAGATTCTTGACCGGCCGCTTCTTGCAACAAAACTCTCAACTCGGCCACTTCCGCTTTTAGCATCAGCACTCATGGCACTGCCGCCTCTTGCAACAAACTCTCGGTGCAGTGCTGCCTCAGCTTTTAACGACATCGCTTGGGAAGCTTGCTTTTAAGGATACAGAAGACTCTCAACCTGCCACTTCTTGCAACAAAACAAAACTCTCAACAAGGATGCAGCAAGACTCTTGACTGGCCACCTTTTGCAGCAAGCTCTCAAACTCGGCCACGTCTGCCTTTAGCATCAGCACTCATGGCACTGCCGCCTCTTGCAACAAACTCTCGGTGCAGTACTGCCTCAGCTTTTAATGACCGACTTCTTAATATGCATAACAGATTTATTCATATTCAGGCTACCATTGATTTCATGTAAGAAACAAACCATATGAAGATTTGTAGATTTGACATACCTATTTAAATAACAAGGCCTGGCGAATAGGTTTTTTTTTACAAACCCACATAGAGTCTACTTCTTACATGAATCTATTGGTAGACTGCATATGAATACTTGTGTCATACCCATTAATAAGTAAAATATTTCACCCAACTAAATTGATTTCTCTCAACACTTGTTAACTTACCTAAGACAGCACAAAATTTTAACAGGAATTGTGAACAATAATCACTAAGTTGATGAATACATACACTTAGAAAGGATTTGCTAATTGTCGTTACCCAACATAGTTTTATTGATGCTGCTGCACAAAAGGTTGGTGTTGCTGCTGCTGCTGCACAACAGGTTGGTGTTGCTGTTGCTGCTGCACAACAGGTTGGTGTTGCTGTTGCTGCTGCACAACAGGTTGCTGCTGCTGATGACCTACAGGCTGCTGTTGCTGATGGCCTACAGGCTGCTGTTGCTGATGACCTACAGGCTGCTGTTGCTGATGACCTACAGGCTGCTGTTGCTGTTGTTGCTGCTGTTGATGTAAAGCAGCTTGCTGTTGAGCAAACTGCTGTTGCTGTTGTTGCTGATGATGTTGAGCGGCAGCCAATTGTTCTTGCCTGAGTTTTTCTTGTGCAATATGCACATTTTGTTGCTCCTGATGCTGCTGCTGCTGTTGTTGTTCTTGATGTGGTTGCTGCATATTAACAACGTTTGGATCAACAGGCTGCACCTAATACAGAGAGAAATGCAACAAAGAGGTTATAAGTATTTTGACATTATTTCATGAATTTGAACATTCTATATTTATTGGGGTAGAAGAGAAATATTTCAGTGGATGGAGTCTTGAATGACTTACATATGAATTCATATCTTACTGTAGGCATTTCCCTGGGATTTTTATGAAACACATTAAGCCTAAGTTTACCCTGTTAGTTGAATAAGTAACAACTAAACCTTTTCCAAGGCTAAGTCAGTCCTAAGTAACTTTTAAGAAAGAATACTAATCTGTCCCAAGTAACTTTTAAGAAAGAATACTAATCTGTCCCAAGTAACTTTTAAGAAAGAATACTAGTCTGTCCCAAGTAACTTTTAAGAAAGTTACTCATGACAGACTAGCATTCTATGCTAAAAGAAATATATTTCATGTGAAGAAACTAGAAATAAGCACCAATACTAATAATAATTTTTCAATGTTAGCCCCTATAAGTTCAATCCGCCTAAATCACTACACAACATTAAAATCAAAGAAAGAAATTATTTTCAACTACATTTTTCAACTTTTTAAATGCTGCAACAGTTTTATAGGAACCAAATTTGAAAATGCAAATCATTTAACAAATTGTCTGGTCACTCGAATTAAAAACCTTGTTTAAATATTTGACAAGCAACCAGAGAGATGAAGATAAGTAAAGTTGATCTGGTACATTTAAGAACAGTGTGTGATTATTGTAATAGGATAGTAATCAGTAAGTTAGTAGCCATCACTTAATCCAACTGCTGCACCAACAAAGGAGTTTTTTGGTAGACAATTGACCTGTTCAATGCTTGCAGTCAAATCTCTTTCAACAAACTTTCTATCCTTAAAATCAACATGTTTTCAGTATCAGAACTTAAGCTGATTCAACAATTAAGATTAGAACTAGAAGTTTTGTCTTACAAATGCTCTCAAGAAAGTCATGAACATTACAACTACCTCCTTTCCTTGTCCTATAAGTCTTGTACTGCATGATAATGTAAGAATATTCTAATCCTAACTAGTCCTCATGTTATTACTGTTTTTCTTTTTTAAATATTTTATTGTTTGTTGACAGCTTTAAAAGAAAGTCATTCCAGTCTCTTTACATAGATCATGACTGATATACACTGTATAAGATGTCATTGACTTAGAACATTTCATCTTAATGTCACCTGCCAATAAATTTCTTGTGAGGTGCATCCAAATAGTTATGTATTTTACATGCTTAAAGAAGTGAGCGGTATGTATCTACACCTGATACAAGTAACCTATGAAGTAGCTATAAGGTTATTTTTCAGAATGCACTAGAGTTTGAGGATTATACAGAAACGTATTTTCTTTCTAGAATCTTTCCATTTACACTTTATTTTCCTTCTCATACTTAAATTGATTATAAACTTTTAAACTGAAAAAGTTTTATCACCACTTGTCCTGGTTGAGCCAAATTGTCATAGATTTGTTGCTTTTTAAGGCGCTCTTCTTCTTCACGTAACATCTTCTCATATTGTTGCATTTCTTCTTCTGAATATATTTCATCATCTTCATCCAAGCCCTTCAAAGGTAAAAGGAGTTTTCAAAATTAGGGATTACAAATACATTTATCCTTTATTATCATTACCACACATATGAATTTAATAGACTCAAACATCAAATATCATAATATTTCTAATCAATATCACTTATCAATGCGGTTATACTCTTTGACTTAAAGGGAGCTGATGGCAAAAATTGGAGTGAAAGCTATGCCTTTCCCAAGAGCATTAGTCATGGAATGAACAGAAACAATTAAACTGAAATTCAAAACCAAATTACAGATTTGTGTTGCTAAGATCTTATCTTTATAAAGTGATTGCTAACATTGAATATATATGACCTGCTACTATTCCTTCATTCATTCTCCAAGTCTTTTAAGATCATAATTTGTCACGCAATTCATTTTCAAAGCCCTTCATATTCTTTTGTCAATAAACAGTGCATCTCCTATTAAGAGACAGTTTACAAAAAAAACTTCTTGTATTGTTAGAAAATAGTTATGAAACTTGAGTTGTTTAACATTAATGATGATTTAGGTAATTAATAAAAATAAATAGTCAAGTATCGCCAGTGGAATATATAATATTACAGAACTGATCATAAAGGATTTCCAGTAACAAGAAGTATTTGACAGCCATAATTATGTAACAGATACTATCATATGTACACAACAAGCAAGAGTTGTTGGGATGGATGTGGTAACAAGAAGAATCAAAATTAAATAACCTTAGAATTAAAGGAACATCAGATTTAGGTTTGCACCCTAACCAAATCAACATTTCTTTTTCTTGTTCTTTCGTTCAATTTGAACTTAATGGGCATTAATAAAAAAAAAAATTACTAACCAGTATACTAATATACTAGTACCTCTACTTTTATCAAATGTGTTTTCTTACAAAAGATTGGGCCTTTGGCTTCATCAAGCCATATGTTAGACAATAATGTTTGTTAATTTTCCAAAGACCTTTTAAAACAGTTAGGCTTCATACAATTATAAATAAATCAGCTAAGTGGGTGCTAAAACCATCCTCCTAGACATGTTACTTCCTACTACACAACCAAAGCTCACAAGCTCAAAACCCTAAGTGGTTTACCAATAACAGTGCTACAGCAATACTGGCAAAGAGTTAGTCAACCATTCAGAACTGTAATGTTTGCATCTTGCAAGCTTTCCCACCACCTAAAATGTAGTAGAGCCTACTGGTACGTTGCCAAGATGGTCTTTATAGAATGTTCCTACCCAGTACACATCAAACAAGAAGGTTCTACTAGCAACATTCACAATGAAAAAAGCTTCCAACTTCAGTTTTACTAGAACTAAACTCAGTTGCCACAAGTAAAATTTTCAACAATCTCACAAAGTCATCTCTTTTCTTACCCTCCAATCTCAATTTTCAATCTCTCTCTTTCAACAGGAATCTACTCCAATCTTCAGGTACACATTACAGTGTATTCCATCTTTAAACAAGGCAACCTCTCAAACCCTACCAACCCACTTTCATGGCCAACGCCTCAAAGTTAATGGAAAATGGTTATAAACAGTCACCTCCATCTTGTTGATCTTCTCTCCTTCAGTGACTACTAAAGGTTTCCACAGAGCCAGATCTACAGACATTAACTTTCCTATGTTACACATCAGAAGTTCTTTGCTTTTTTTAAAGAATTTTGGTTAAAGTAATGTTGTTACACTTGACACCAGCAACATCAACTGTAACTACTGTTGCAACAGCCTTCCTTTCCATTGAATTAACTGCATACAAACCCCATCCAAACCGACAAGATACATCCATTTCTCCCTCTCATCACCTAGCATCTCATACTTCAACTTCACCAAATCCTTCCTCCCCAGAACTACAACCCTCTGGAAACCAACATACCCACACCATTTTACTTTTTCTACAAAATAAACATCAAAGTGCATCAATCTCACAAGTCTGGAAGGACATACAAAATTCATGAACACTACCAAACCTATTCTGACTAACTTTTAAAAAGGAAGCTTTGAAGAATTTATTTTTACTTCTGCCAGTATATAAAGAAGACATTACAAAATAAGCTGTGTCCATTATCTCATCAAGCTGAGTGATGCTGTGAAACAAAATAATATAATACAACTTAAATCTTCTAGACTTTGATAACTGTGTGATTAAGAAACTCACTTTACAACTATATGTTTCAGGTTCAGTCCCACTGTGCAGCACCTTGGGCAAGTGTCTTCTACTATAGCCCCAGGTCAGCCAATGCCTTGTGAATGAATTTAGTAGATAGAGACTGTGTGGAAGCCTGTTGTGTATAAATGTGTGTGTTCATGTGTGTCTTTGTATTTGTCCCTCCACTGGTTTATAACTGATATTGGTTTGTTTATGTCCTCATAACTTAGTGGTTTGGCAAAAGAGGCCAATAGAATAAGTACCAAGCTTTAACAAAAAAAATAAGTACTAGGGTCGATTTGTATGCCTAAAATCCTTCAAGATGGTGCCCCAGGATGACCACTGTCCATTAACTGAAACAAGTAAAAGATAAAAGACACCAGAAATAACATTTCCTTTTATTGGTCTATTAAGCTACATTTTACTCAGCTTATCATTTATATGCTTCCTCCATTTTCTTCTGACTTTTGATCAAATATACTCGGTTCAAGTCTATTTGTGACCATATAATCCATTTTAAAATCAACTACTTGAGGAGCCAGCTTGAAAATTGATGACATACAAGAATAGCAATACTTATCAGATTATTCTATCATGATTACTCAAAATAGGTTTCTCTCCAATCCCCCACCCCAATGGACTCGCATAATAAATTATAACATCATCATTAACCTCATCTATTGACTAACACTTGCACTTACATCAGACATGATAGCATGCACATCACATATCCCATTCCATTCACTATAAAGCTAAAACCCTATGAAGATATGCACTCTTACAATATAATCATTTGTGTAGATGATATCATACACACATAACACACACACATGCACATAATTTTGTTACCATTGATTGTATAAATTGTTGTTACTGCTGTTTTTGTTCTTGTAGACAGATAAACTGAACTGAATCGAATACAATTTACAAAAAGAAAACCAATACAATATGTGCATGGTTATATAATACAGAAGTAACTTTTTGCAAGCTTATAGATTTGTCACAAGCTGAAAATTAACATGTGATCTTCGTTACAACATAAAGTCTACTATATAACCACTAACTTCCAAACCAATTCTCATAAGTTGCCTCCCTTGCATTAGGGAAGTAATAAGGTCACTTATTAGAATTTCAGACATCCCAAAAGATACGATAGGCAAAAAGGAGAGAATAGCAATACAGGCATCTCCTTTGCTATAGAAACATTGCATTCTTGAAAATGTTGCCATATCATGGAATTCCATAATGTGAAACCTATTTTCCACCGACTTCCATGTAACAAGGAAGTCAATGGACATAGAAGTTAATGAGAAATACATTTCACATTCCATTTTCAGGAACACAAGGTTTCTCTAACATAGTGGGTGCCTGCATTCCATACTGAAAATTCAGCCAACAATTATGAAAAACAAACATGAAAATAATACTGCAGGTGATGATGAATACCTAATTAATATATAGTTCAGGCATCGATATAAAAAAATAAAATGTATACCTTCCATCCTTCATCTTTCCCAAACTCTTCTCGTTGAGTAAGACGTTCAAACTCTGCTTCATCCAAAAGGTGGTTGTCGTCAGTATCAGCTTCTTTGAAAACATGTTCCCTCATCCGATTAATTTCTTCTTTGGCTTCTTTCATATCATCCTCAGGATTATTTGGATCATACATCTTTTCAATCTAACAATATAAAAAAAGGGTTTGAGATGCAGTCAATAAAAATTATTCTAAGGAAAACATGTTCAAATATAAAACATAACCACAGTAAATTCAATAGAGAAATATATATATATATATATGGAAAACAAACGTTAAAGGGGGAGGAGAAGGAGGGGGAAGGATAGTGATGATGATTAGCAATTTAGCCACAGATATTCTGATATATAGAAACTTGTTTAAAATGGTAACATTACACAATATATGATTCTCATGTCACAATCTGATCAGTAAGTTATCTTAAGTAACAATGTTTAACTGCCAAAAAACGGTTCTCTTTTTTTCCCCCATCTTATTTTTTATTTCTTTTCTGAATGAAACTTCACTGAAATTTGGTAAAGTAAAGAAAAATATCAAACCAATGATTCATGCTAGTGATTTCCCCATTGGATAAGTAGGTAGCTACAGGAGGGATCAAATGTCATTTAATAATCCAAGGAGAGATAAAAGCCTTGACCCCATAGGGAACTACTGAACTTGAAGTTAATAGAGTTATAGTTTGCTCTAAATTGTTTTACATGAATATTTAGTTGTAAAAATAGATACTACAGGTTTTGGTGGTTTATATCCTACCAATGGTGTTGTATTGTTTGTGGCCAAGACACACAATTCTTTCAAAAGTTAAATATAAATAACCTAATAAAATATTATGAATAGAAATAAACAATTATCAGTAATGTGGATTAATGAAGAATAAATAAATCTAAAAGCTTTTATATACCTGAATTCTAAAAGACTCATGAAAAAGATCGCTGGAATATAATGCCATTATCTTGGTAAATTTTTGCCACATTATATTCCTTATATCTAATTGGGGGAATTACAAAGTGTTTATAATATAATAATTATCAAAAATCAGACGCCTATAACAAAAAAAAAGATGTAACCTCACAGAAGCATTGAAAAGCTGAACTTGTCAGGAACATAAAAATGTACCATTTACACATTGAATCCTCCAAATGCAAAAAAGGTTAACAAAATAGGCAGACAAATTTATGCCGTTTTGATTATAAAATTAGTAATACTTTGACCTTACATCTCTCTCTCTTTCTAGAAGGGGAAGCCATATATTCACCTCTATTATACTTTCATATTCCTTAATACTATACCCCACTCAGATGAGGGGAGGGATCTTGTCTTGCTAGTTAGTACTTGATAAGCTCACTAGTCCTGGTGCCATGAAAAAAGCACTCAGTATGTCCTGTGAAGTGGTTGGCATTAGGAAGAGCTTCCAGCTGTAGAAGCTATGCCATAGCAGACATTGGAACTCAAAGCAGCCCTCTGGCTCATCAGTTCATTTTGAACTGTCCGACCCATGCCAGCATAAAAAGAGGACGTTAAATGATGTTGATATTCTGAAACAAGTATCGAGAGTCTCTGCATGATTCCTCAACGTGCTACAAATGGCAGTCCTCTCTCTCTCTCTCTCTCTCTCTCTAATAACACCCCACTGTTTTAAAAATATAGAGTATATTAAATATTGTATTCTGAAATGAATTGTCTAAAAAGACAGGCTGATCATGGATAGTGTACCTTTAACCCTAAGTTTGCTTGAAACAAAAAAACAAAAAAAAAATATACTTTACCTCTCTTGTAAAAAGAGCTTCTACTTCACTTGGCTCCAGCACACCATCACCATTGACATCTAAAATGAAAAAAAAAAATATTGAAGGAATTGTTGATCTTTCTAAGTGAAGCATATATTTTATTTTCTTTATTTAAAAACAAAGCTAAACGAACTAAATCAAATCATAATATTGCTTATTCACTATCATCCTTATACAATAATTATCATTCTAGATAGTGCAAAACAAAACACTTAGTATGTAAACTTTACAAAAAAGCTTAATGTCAACTGCATATCTCCATCCAACTCTACAGTTAATGATGTAAATGGTACAAATAGCAAAATATATCAAGACTGTACCATCATCATCATCTTGGCACCTAAGAGCCATCAGAGAGCAAATGATTACAATGCTTTCAACAAGTGTGGATTATGTAATTCAGATTCCATTGCAAACTTTACAATGACTTTAGGTGAAGTAATTTGTCTCAGTCTGTCCAGTTGATTTTCTAGAGATTTTGACTTTGTTTAGCATATTCAGCATTAAAGTTATCATGATTTTGGCTACAAGTAAAAGGAAAATCTGCTAGTAAATGGTTGCTAGAATAGCTATCATTATCATCATCCTTCAATGTCCGTTTTTCATGCTGGCATAGGTTAGAAGATTTGACTGGAAACTGGTAAGCTGGAGAGCTGCACCAGACTCCAGTCAGTTTTGACTTGGTTTCTACAGATGGATACTCTTCCTAACACCAACCACTCCAGAGAGTGTACCAGGTGTCTTTAACGTGTCACCGGCATGGGTGTTTTTAACGTGTCACCGGCATCGAGTGTTTTTAACATGTCACCAACACAAGCTATGTAGTTAAGAAATCCATTTCTCAACCATAGTTTCAGATTCAAAAACAGTGACCAAAGCACTGGGAGTGAAATTTGGTAGACAGCAACTGTGTAAACGTCTGTCGAGCCTAATTCAGAGTGAACTAAAATTTTACACCAAACAAAAATGCTTTCGTCTGAGTTAAGTCCCTTTATATAAAGATCAATTTGCCTCTCAAACCTTATGAGAAAAATACCAAAGTTTATTTTTTTATCATTTAAGTAGGAAAGGGCAGTGATAATGATCCTACTTTTACAGGGCCTCTAGAATTGGTGTAAGGAAGGGAGAAAATTATCCTTAAACTGGTCTAAATACTCGTTACAAAGTGAGCTCCACTAAAGGTGCCCAAAGACTAACTGGTGGTGTTAAACCAAGCAACCGATTAAAATCTACCACCCAAGATCTCAGAATGCAAAGAACCAGAAAAAATACTGCAAGACATTTTGTCCTACACTCTAGTGACTCTGTCAATCCACTGCCTATGTCCATATAATTAACTTAAACTCTTGAAGGTGGAGCCCTATAATGTCCACTATCAAATGACAGAAACCATTAAAAACAAATACCAACCATGTAGCTTGAAAAAGGTTTTAGGATTAAAGTTTTCAGAATTTAGATGATCGACTTCTTCCCAAACTTCCTCCAGTTGGGTTTTGCTACCCTTTAAAACAAAGAAAGTAATTAGAAAAATTAAAAACTTTATAATTATTGAAAAGAAAGTTTAGAAAGATCATATCAAAACATAAATAATCAGTCTATAAATGCTGAAGTGATACTCTGTAGATAGCACAGGCAAATAATATTGCAATATTACATAAATAAATTTTGAGTTCTCCTCACCAGACAAATTTTTCACCTTTTACTACACTGCATAAATTAAAGTACTAATCTTTATATGCTTCATCACACCTGTTAACCTGAAAGAATTACTCAACTGAAACATTCATAAATCTAAGACAAAACGAAATACAAGTTTCAAAGCTTCAAAATGAATAGTTAACAGGGAACTTAACAGAGAATTGAGCTTCAAAAGTTGTTTTTTATTATTTTTTTAAAACCTTTGTCTCTATGTAGTAATACTGAAAAGTTATAGGATATGTAATATCACACAAACCGGATGATTTATTTTGGGATGTTGCTTATGTTTGTCTTTCATATCTTTTAGATGTTGAGTTTCAACATCTCGTTGGGTTTCATTCAAATGAGCTAACTTTTCTTTCATTTCATGCTCTTTCTTCATCTCATATTGTTTAAACTCTTCTTTCCTCTCTCGATCCAATTCATCCAGATCATGAGTAGCCTGTTAAGAGACGGAAAAGTATATGAAAAGTAAAGAAATGAAATAATTGAGAACAATCATCAACCCAAACATTAACATCATATCAGGTTTTCTTATTACCAATTATAGATTTTAAAAGGGGGGGCAGGGTAGCAGGGGCAGCACATGTCCTAGGACAGGGGGGTATTCAGCCGCACCCCGCAGTAATGACTGCGGTGGCATTGCCACGGGGAATGGCTAGCGACACTTGCTGCAGTAGCCACTCCACCTTGCGGGGCTCATTTCTCCGGCGGGCTGGAGCAATCCCTATTTTGTGGAGGAAGTCTGTAGTACGAGAACCAAGAACGCCAGACATCTCAACGGCTACTGGCATTAACTGATAGCGGCCGGCCAAGCTCCTGTACTTAAGGACCTTCCTCTCCTCCACGTTGCGAACTGCAACACTAGGGTTTACAGCAGAAGCCGTGAGGTTGGTACAGGAGAATGTTTTTGCAGCACATCGCGCCCCAGATTAGGAAGAGGGTTATCCCGTCGGGGCGCTTACCGTCCCCATGGTCGAGACCTGCAGGCTCAAGTTGGGACAGGAAGCCAGCTGCGGCGAGGACCCTTCTGACAATGTCATTTAGGGTGGCGTGTTGGGGGAATCAGGCCACGCTAAGGCTGCAGGACAAAGGATGCAGGCCGAATACATCCACTACCACTCCGTGGCGACATTTGTGTGGCTCGCACACACAGAGACACCGAGACGCTGGGCACATTGACACAGTGAAAATGATTTATTATCCCAGATTTACAAATGAATGTAAAACGTTTAAGATGGACTTTAAAATCAATTATTTTAGCAGTTATCATTCTCAAACTACTCTTATTATTCTTATTCATTTATTGTAAATTCAGGTTGACTTGAAATATGCTATATTAATTAAATTTATGCTCTTTTTTTAATAGCTACTCTTAACTACAATTATTTTACCATACATGAGTATTAATAACTGACAGTATTGTATATCATTGTTTCTTAGTATTAGAGTGCTTATATTCAACATTTGTCTTTGTTATGAATTTATTTACTTCAGTTACATTTTGATATTTCTGAGAAAGGAGATTATCATACAAGTAATTATTAAGCAGATTATTAGTCATGCATTAAAGAAGGTGGTGATCTTGAAACTTATATGCACAAACTGCTCAACTGCCAATTTAAGACAGGTTGCAGTCAGACTACAGTTCACTTATGCATGATATTAGATTAAGCTCATTGATTTTTCAATTAATTAAGATTTTAATGTAAATAATATTAGACATTATAAGCACCAATTTGAGTCAGAAAAGTGCAATAAGGATGTCAGTGAGTCTGACGATAAGTTACCAAAAATATTTTCAATAAATTTGTCTCAGATTCCATAAGTTTATTGTACTTTCTAAATGTGAAATGATCAGAATAAAGGATCAAAACACCTGTCCATAGGTCAAGTGTTTTTAACCTTCAAGAATTATCCAATTGTTTTGCAAGCAAGACATTTACTGCTCATTACTTTTAAGTGTGTAGAATAAATCTTATGAAGAGAGATTCATTTCTCATTCATTTAAGCCTATTAAATCCAAAGATAAACATTGCCTTCACAAATCTATGATTCATAGAAATATTACCCATTCTATTTACTAATTGGTAATCATCGTGGGCTTTCAGAAAAATAATCCTCTTGGAGGAGTAATTCTAAAGTAAAAATGACATGTTCCTGCCTATTCTTAAGCAAACGAAGAACTTTAACATTGTCAAGGCTTCAGTTAATTCCAACTTGAATCTTTTTGGTATGATAACTTATAAAAAACAATGTGAATGCACAGCTGACATGACAATGAGCATATAGTAAAATATGTGAATAAAATATCTTACCTGTTTGATGAGTCTTGCCAAGTCTTCTTTTTCAAATGAATGTGGATTAGCCAAATTGACATGATGCAAAGCCACTTTTTTACCATTTCTGTCTTCTGTTGAAAATATTTCAATGAAAGACATTTACAAGTTTATAAATGTTTCTTTTAAACTAAATTTACAGTCACATACTACAATCAAATATATATAATAATGACGTGTAACATTGTTACACACTTTTTGGGACCTAGCAGAGCCCATCCCTCTCCAGGTCTGAACACAGCTAATCTTTTCCAGTAAAGGGAGAGAGACAGATAGAAAGCAAGAAAAAAGAGAAATTAACTATACTACTCAACTGGTATTTTATTTATCTGCCGCAAAAGGATGAAAAGCAAAGTTGACATTTGTAGTATTTGAATTCAGGGCAAAGAGAGCTGAAACAAATAATGCAGGGCAATCTATCTGGCAATCAATGACTCAGTTTTATATGCACATGCAGGCACATCCACAAGCATGCTATTGTATAACCAGAATGTCATGTTTGTAATTCACAGCTTATTGAGTCCTTTACTCTGTAGATACAAACATTTCATGTGTAAAATGATAATCAGATTAGAATTAAAAAGTAGATGGAATTGGTGGGGGGAGGGTGTATAGCTATCAAATGTTCAAATTTGAAGAATAATTCTCATCATATTAAAATGAACAGACAGTTGCAAAAAATGGGGAAAAAATACAGATATGAAATTAAAAACACAAAACCCATGATTAAACTTCCCTGATATGTGATTAATAATGGTAATATCTATATACCTAAATTATTAAGCCTACCAATAGCAAGTTTAGTAGTAATGAAATGAATAACTTTATAGCAGCAGCAAATGTTATAAAAGAAAGAAATACTACAAAGCCAGTAATTAATTATGTCTAACAGGCATAAGCACACATTTTGATGGAAGAATATAGTCAATTATATTAACCCTGGTTTTTGACTGGTACATATTTTATCAACCCAAGAAGGAAGAAAAGCAGAAAGCAAATGGAGAACACTAAATACCTGAAAGCATTTTGTCAGATACTCCACTAACAATCGTTTTTAATTTAGGCACAAGCCCAGCAATTTTTGAGGAGGGAGGGTCTAGTCAATTACATCAACCCCAGTAACTGACTGGTACTTAATTTTATCAACCTTGGAAGGATGAAAGGCGAAGCTCACCTTGGCAGAATTTGAGCTCAGAACACAAAGAGCCAGATCAAATATCACAAAATATTTTGTCAAAGCCTTAGCATGCTTTTACCATCTTATCTATGTTTGTTGTAAGCCTACCTGTCAATGCTAGCCAAGTATAGGTTTGAAAGGGTGCTCCCATAGTTAGGTGATTTAACCTTGGCCATGAGTACTCATTTAGAATTTGAATACAGAATGCAAAAAGCCAGAACAGATGCTCTAACAATTCTACTCATCCACTACTCTACCTGGTACTTTATGAACCCAAGAGGATCAAATGCAAAGTTGATCCCTAAATATCAAAATATTTAATTCTATTACAATGAAACATGTTCTAAGAATGGGAAGAAAATTTATCCTTAAATGACATACTAGATTATACTTCTAAAAAAAACGTCAGTCAGTAAAACAAGATAAACTGGAGCAGATTAGGATAGAATTGTTTAAAGAGATATTGGAATACTTCCAAAACACTATACATTAACAAACTTGTGTCAGTGGATTTATATTTGAGAGAACATATAGCTAGCCTACCAACCAAAGGGTCATCACTTCATATCCTGATATTAGCACTATGTTAAGTTCAAACCAAGGATATTTAGTTCTCAACAACCCAATCTAAAGGAATCAAGTTCAGAACTGCAAAATTGGCAAATGCTTTGTTAGCTCAAAGGGCTGAATCAAACTCGGTCTACAGATATATCTTAGGAACAGACTTTACTAGGCTGACTTACACAAAATAAACTGCCTGAAGTCAAAATTTTCAGTGGTGCTCCTATGACCAAATGAATTAGAGGACACAGCATCACTTACAGGACAAACATTTGATTTAACACCATAGGCCACAACAGAACAGTGGTAAACAAAGAATACTAAGTCAGCTAAGTTGAATCTAGAATTAACTGAATCAGTGGCAACAGTGTGCTAATAATTAACAAACCATGAAAGTAATATTATTTGCCAGTACATCACTGTCATCATTATTCTACAATGTAGCAATTATATAAATGCAAATTAAAATATAAAGTGTTCTGGTCAGGATTTATATATCACACAAACAAACATCCACAAACAAACCAAAAAAATATAACTAAGCTTTAGATTTACTAACAAAGTTTCAATTTTCAAACAAATATGGTCTTTCCATTTTCTCTCACAAATTAGTAAATCTTATTTTTTAACTAGAATGAAGCAAATCATAATTTCTTACATAAGTATAAAATCTGAGAAAGGAGAAAATAAAGTGTTAACAAATAAAAAAAGAGTATAAAGTGGTTTCAACTGGAAATCAGAACAAGATTAAGGAATCTCTTTATCAAAATCTTACTACCGTGCAACAGATTCTTACACTGCTGTAAGTAATACTCCCAACAGAAGAGAAATAAGATTGCTTGATGCCCATGCCATTTTGTAAATTCTGTTCACTGGGAGTTTATCACTATTCAACAGTAATATATTATGATTCTAACCATTGATTTTTTTAGTAGGCACAATACTTCAATGTATAGTAGATCAATAATGAGACTGCCTAACCTGTATATATTTCCTTAAGGCATTAGAAATTTAAGTGAAATATTCATTTGCCATAAATATTATAACTAATCTAAATTTTAAATTGCTAATTCTGAATAATTCTGTGAATTATAATTTGTTAACAAAATCTTCGTAACACATTTTCATATTAACAAACTGAAAGCCAACATCTGATAGTCGTTTATGAAAGTTAACTCATGTTGTTAAATATATACACATGTGCATGTGTACACAAACACACACACACACAAATATTTCATCTCATATTGTTCACTAAGTAATTTTTTGATCATATCTTACAAGAACAGACCAACATTTTTTTACATATTAAGCATATGGCAAACCTTCAACATATGGTTTATTTTGTGGCAACTTGCCAGGATTTTGTTTAATTTTAATTTTTTTTCTAGCTAAAACAGATTTTCACCAATAAGAACAAAAAAAAAACACACCAGAAGAAACCTATAAGGGAGCCTGTACATAGCAGTTCAACTTGCTAGATATAGCAACCAAATCTTCAAATCACTTGTCGTGAAAAAAGGGAAGGACAATGTACTAATAGATAAAAAGACAAGATAGTCATAGATGGTTTGCCTTTGATTATAGATAGGTCTGCTTGATCAGGGCTGACTTGGAGCTAAATAACAACAAATACACAGAAATTGAGCATTAATTGCAATTACAGTATTCCCATTCTACTATACCATACTAATTGTATATTCTGCCATACCATACTAATTGTATATGCTATTATACTAAATGTAAATACTGTTAACCATAGAAACTGTATATGCAGCTATACCATACTAAACATACATGCTGTTATACTATTCTAAATGTATATGCTGTTATATTAATTTCTTGGAAATATTTTTAAATCAAAAAGTATATTGACTAAATTCTACTTATTATGAGCACTCTAATGTTCATGAAAACTGGGTCCTTTGCCAGATTCTTTGCAACAACATTCCCTTTCTTTAACTAGTTAGACTCCAATCAAATAATTTTATACAACTGCTCAAGCAAACATTCAATCAATTAGAAATAGCAACAGAATCTCCTTCAAATCAAATTCATCAGCCTCAAAAATGGAAGGACACATTTGTTTTTTTGTTGGGGGGGGGGGGTCATGTTATCAATAGGAACGACTCATGATACTCACACTATTAATGCAAACAATTGTGAGTTTGAGATGTTGAAACAGCCATGTGATTTCATGAACTTCACTTGACACTTTGGCAGGTAAGATGTCAAAGAAGTCAAGAACTTTGTACTCAGTGACCCAGCTCTTTTAAACATTTCAAATGCAACAGATGCAACAATTCAGTTTATCTGTAATTGGCAATACTTCTACAACTTACTCTGCTCAGCCATTGATATGGTAGCCCTCAACTTCCCCAAAGCATTTAGAATACATGAAGAAGAAAAAGAATCACTTTCTATAGTATCCCATACAAGATGTCTTACCTCTAGCCCTGAGACAAAAGATAAGCCCATCAGGTCACTTCTTATCCTCTTTGGATAATCCCACTGGTTCCAGAATTGAAAGGATATTTATTTTTACTAGGCCTACTTTAAAAGTAGCAATTAAAATCCTGATAATTGGAATGAAATTGCTTGATAGTTGGGGTGCAGAATGATAAGATGAAAAGAGAAAATATATAATGGGAGAAAAAAGAAAATTAGGGAAGAAAAGGAAAAAATAAAAAAACAAAAAAAGAAATGGAAAAATATAAAAGGTTAAGTGTAAACAATAAAATTGTCATGATATTCAGCAATTCTTCAACACAGTAAACAGTTCCTCAAGATGGCAACAACTTGAAAGCTGAACATTAACAAAAATAGTAATATATAATACTGCTGAAAACAAATTATTTTTCCCTTGTTTTGAACTATGTGAGTGATGAACAAAGAAAATAAAAGCATAAATCACTTTGTAATTCAAATAACAACATAGCATCAAAATGTGTGAATCGTATATATAAGAGTTTTCCGTTGGCTATAGATTCGAAAATGCATTAACTGACACTAGGGAGGAGGAGATAGAGGTATATAACATATTTACAGGACCATCTGCTGAAGGCTACAGATCAGACTTGTGGCTAGTGCAAGGTGACGTAGTGGTGGAGCAATACTCTAGACAGTACCATTACAGCAAAGAGACAGGCTTGGAAAAACTAGAAGAGAAGGGGCAGCAGAGAGAAATACCAAATTGATAAAAGAGGGGGGAAAAAAGTTAAACATCAGGTATACATAACAAGAAGAGAGGTAGAAAAGAGTTTGCACACGTTTTGTGTCTTGAGGTTTAGGAGTGTGAGGTGTTTCACATTACTAAAGAAAATTGAAATATTTGGGAGAAGTGTATACAGAATGATAATATATATATATATATACATACATACATACATACATATATATATACATACATATATATATATATATATATATATATATATATACATAAATATAT
>JAOPUL010005356.1:25147583-25160648 GCA_027564515.1 Octopus rubescens
GCCCAAGATGCCACGCAGTGGGATTGAACCCAGGACCATGTGGTTGGGAAGCAAGCTTCTTACCACACAGCCACGCTATATATATATAGTTTGACTATAATCTAATTACTTGACTAAAAGTAGCAAGAATTGCTTAGTGTGTTCAATACCATACTGATTGCATTAGAAAGCAGTTTTGTTTTTTAATTTAGTTATAATTACCCAAATGTTGCTTCAATATAACCTATTTTACACTATAACAGAAAATCCTTTAGATTGCTGTCACCACTATATCAGAACCACTGCTTTCTTTAAAAATATAGACTTCTTACCCATATTTCTTACATGGATACAAGATCATATTGTGAATGGAAAATGGAATGGAAAATGATACTTGTATGATGGTCATCTTTCTCTTGACATTCATTTATTACACCTTAAATGAAATGAAATCACTATAACTGGCAACTAGAGACAAATCATAAATTCAGCAAGCCAGGATATGACTCCCTACTCTCCATAGAAATATCAAGTCAATTCATTTACCAGATTTATATTTAAACTGCTCTTGGACAAGAGATTTCACACGGCCTACTTCTCTTCGCTTGATCTCATCCAATCGTTGTCGAATGCCATGATGCACCAATTCTAAGTCTTTGGATATTGCACCACTCTGTAATAAACAATCAAAAATTATAAGTTAAATTCAGAAATGGAAATAACATATCAAAGCATATACATTAAGTATATATAGTTGATAATGTTTATTACACTAGTGCTGCTTTTATTTTTTTTTTTTTAATATATTTTCTATTTTTCATAAAGCAGAGATCATCACAGAAATAAATTTGTAGATACTCATGGTATAAAACTTTTGAAGGTTATCCTTGATAAATAATAACCTTAAATTACCACTAATAAATAATATTATTTTATCAAAATAAATCTACCTGTATAAAAGTAATGAAACTAAGCAAAACAACTAATATGATTTAATTTTCTCTGGATTTCTAAGATGAGAAATTACCATTATTATTTGCTAATATATTTGGATTAGTTAGATCTAAAGCTTCTAATTTCCATTACCTAATTGTCCTACAGAACAATGGGATAGTGAATATAAATGTTAATTAAGAGTCAAGTGTACAAGCTTAGTTACTTGGTGTGAATTCAGTCCCTGCATCTGTCAATATATTCTCTGGTTCAAACAGAAGAAAGTGACATTACAAATTAAGAGAATAAGAGAATATCCCTGGAATAGACACTGGAATGGGAACAATCAGTACCCATAGATTTAATAGAGGGTTTTGTTTGAAATTCCAAGAAGCTTACCAAATAGGACAGGCACCTGAAGAAGCCAGAGAGTATAACAGTTGAAACTGTGTGACTATAACGAACAAAAATGTGGTCACTAGTTCAAATATATCAGTGTATAATTAAGTGATTTGGAAAGTTTTTGTGTTTCTTTTGTATTTTTTATACAAGCAAAGGAAACAGAAAAACAAGATCAAAACCAGTATAAACTTTAATAGCTTTAAAAATAACCAAAAAGGTCATTGGAAACTAATTTTTTTTTTGTTTGTTTTATTTTTAACATTTCACTTACATCTAACCATGCCAAGATGGTGGAGAATAATTTTTTTTTTTATTCATATATAGACACTTGCATGTTTTAAAAATATTTATTTTTACAGCTAGATGTTGTTTTTATCAATAACCACTCAACTAATTAGTGAGAATAGAATTTGTTTCATCAGTTAGACAGATCACGTAAGACAGTTATATACACTGCCTTCCAAGAGTACACAAAACAATACCATAGGCATAAAACTGAAACACATATCTACCATCATTGTCATTTTAACATCTACTTTTCCATGGTTGCATGGGTTAGACAGAGTTTATTGGGGCAGATTTTCTATGGCTTGATGCTCTTCCTGTTACTAACCCTCACTTGTTTACAAGCAATATTTCCCCATGGCTAGACATGTTCTTGTAGAATATTGGAAATGAATGACACTGCTTGTATGCCAATGACAATCATTTTACAATTACCATGTGATGCCAAGACAAGGAGATGCAAACATAAACACAGATATGAGCTTCTTTCAGTTTCCATCTACCAAATCCACTCACAAGACTTTGGTCAGCCCAGCAGAAGATACTCACCCAATATGCCATGCCGTAAGACTGAACCCAGAACTGTGTGATTGGAAAGCAAACTTTTTACCACGCAGCCATGTCTGCATCTATATCTATGTAGTAAATAGTCCGATACCTTAATCTACAACATTGTGCTTCCCTATTAGTATCTGAAAATAATCTACCTGCTAATCAAATTTTGAAGCATCCCACATTATCAACAGTAATTTAGCAGACTTGTCTTAGCAAACAAATGCTTAAGGTACTTGATTAGTGAATATTTTACAGCTCCCCAAACACTGACCATGTCAATGCTGTATCGTTATCCATAATTATTTCAAATTGCACTGTTTTTCGGGTAAGGGTGGGGGGCTCTCCAGATTAACTTTATTTCATCTTACCTAAACTCCTTAAAGTTCTTTAAAATTGTGTTTCTCCAATTCATATTATTCTAAATCATATATCTATTAGCTTAACCCTTTAGCATTTAAACCGGCCATATCCGGCCCAAAACTTTCTACCTGTTTTATGTTCAAACTGGCCAGATCTGGCTTCTCACACCTATTTAACAACATCATTGTAAAAATCAACAATCACATCATTAAAATCTCAAAGCTACGAGATAAAGCATGGTTAATCCAAATCAATGTGAATGAATATGTATTACATTTGACAGAATAATCTGAATCCTAAAGGATTAATGTAGAAAAGTCAACCAAGTAGATAGTTCCCATTCTCTCAGATTATTTATCTGCAAGTTTTACCTTCTCGGGATGCAAATCAGATAAAAATTTAGTGTGTCAGCTTCTTCATTCATAGTATTTGATAACAACTACAACCATTCCAGATATATTGTTTCGTATGTGGAAGATGCACAGGAGCCATAAAAACTACAGATACTTGGGAAATTGATTTTGGCAACTGAAGATTTCTCTCTCTGAGTGAAAGGAAGATGCATGATGCATGTATACGAACAGCAATTCTACATGGTAGTGAGACGTGGGCCCTGAATGCAGAGAACATGTGCCAGTGCCACGTAAATGCACTCATACGGTGCCATGTTAAAAGCACCCAGCACACACTGTAATGTGGTTGGCATCAGGAATGACATCCAGCCGTTGAAACCAACCCAAATCAGACTGGAACCTGGTGCAGCTCTCCAGCTTGCCAGCTCTGGTCAAACCGTCAAACCCATGCCAGCATGGAAAACAGACATCAAAGGATGATGATGATTTTAAGAATTCTTCAAGTAAACTTTGCACTCTTCATAAAGAAAAAATTTGCATCAGTGGTTGAAACTAGAATTTACATGATTTTCTCAAAAGAAAACTATTCACCTTTATGAACCACAGCTGTATTACTAGAAAAAAACTTGCAGCATTTTCACTATCAAATAGTGTTGTTCAGAGGGGGATCAGCAATATGGCTTCCAGAATTTGCAAAAAATGAAATTTGGCTGAATTTTACAGCAGGAAAATAAATGCAACCAATACTTTCCTGAACTCACTGATGACAAGGTGGATTTAGTGTAAATCCCATTTAAATTGTCAGATGTAAAAAGATTTTGATAAGATGAAGTTGAAGAATGAGTTGAGAGCAATAGATATGTTTGATAAGAAATAAGTCACAGAATTTTGGCTTTTTGTATGTGATTCCTACCCAAAATTAGCAAAAAGAGTTAAATTGTTCATTGCTTCTATTTGTGGCAACTCTGCTGCAAATGAAAATGAAGTAATGAAGTAGATTGAAAGGTGGACATTCAAAATTGGTCAAGAAAAAAAAAAATGGTTTCTCATTGATTGCAATCTTTATCAGAATAAAATAAATTGCAGTATCCTGATATTCTGTAGATTTTGTTTTTTACTTTTGAATAAATTTAGCCAGTTAAGTAATTTGTTATGAATATACAAAAAAAGTATGTGTATTCAAGTTTTAAAATCCATCAATATTTTCTATTGCTAATAATTTTGTAAAACTCCATTGTAAAAATAATCCAAGTAAATTTGTATGTACAAATATAAAAAAAAATGTTCAATACTATATGCATATTATTTGAAATGTACTTTTGGGATCAGGCAACTTTGGAAAGATAGAAATGACACTGTTGAGAAACATTGCCATAGCTGAACATGGTTGTTTATATGCTGAAGCTTTATTCAACTGATTAGACAAGCTCTGACAATAAACTGGTAACCACCTTACTATTCATTTTTGCATGCATTTTACATACATGCAAAATTACAACAATATTAGCATAACAATGATACCATAGGGAGTCTTAATTATAATTCAGAACACTGCAAAACATTTTAGAAAGAATAAAGTAAATATCAGATACCTTTATATATTGAAGATCAGAAGTTTCTAATTTTTTCTTAAAAGCAGGATCTTCCTCCAAAACAGTAACAATTTCATTTAAGTAACGGTCATAAGCAAGTCCTGTTTCCTGGTGAACAAAAAAAAAAAAAAACATTAATTCAATTCTTTGATCATCCAAGAGAAAAGCTGAAATTCTTTTTTAAAACAAATTTAAACTTTCCCCATGACATTCGTCCAAATACTAACAATAATATTATTACTACGAAAGTTGATTTTTATTTTAATTGTCACATCTAAGAAGAGAAGGTATCACTAATAGCATATAGGAGGGATCCTGTTATTTTCATTTACTTTTTTTTAATGGCTTAGTCAAAGGAGGAAGGTCAGTGTCTTTGGCCCTTTTCAAGGCCTGTATGGTTAGCTCGGGGAAGTTATCGGACTGGATACCTGATCCAAATGTTTGCAATGAAGTAGACTCAATTCAAAGCTGGATTAAATCTACTACCCTAAGTTTGCTTAAAATTAAAAAGAAAAAAGCTGGATAATATTGATAGAATTCATGTAGATTTTGAAAAATAAATGGTTAATTTAAAGAAAGAGTTGTTCCAAAACACAGCAATTCTGTGAATGGGCATCATGTAATGTTAAGATCAAAGACAGTTTCATAAATGGAGTTGAGAATGCAGCTAACTAGCACTAAAAATGTTAAGCTATTACAATAACAACATAACTGAGTGTCACTACATTCCCTCTGTTTTCATATATACTGATTACTTACAAGTTTTATACTTATTACTACCAACTAAGTAGAATATACTTTGCTGAGAAGATTTAACATGACCAAAATATGTTCATTGTTTTCACTAGTTGGCTTTAAAGACCAGATCAACTATCTGCATGGTTTTATTTTCCAAATATTTTGATTAGCTGATTTTATTGGAGTTGGCTTCATTGGTTGCTGTTTTTTAGATTTTAAACAGCCCTATTAATTGCATGGATACTCTTAGTTATCCAAAGTATTTCAACTCATTATATTGATATGTGAGGCTTTACCATATTATGTTAATAGCAAGAAAGGTAATACAATGTTGGACCAATATGTGGTGAATACCAAAATAGTATGAAAAAAAAAAAAAAAAAAAAAAATCACTGAAAAAAGAACATAAAAATCTAAAGAGAATACTGAAGATTATGATAATTTTGGCTATATGATCATGTAGAAGCAAAGTCTAGAATTGAGAGGTCATAAAGTAAACCTAGCAGAGAAAAAAGTTTTAGTTAGGAGGAAATAAAAAAATAAAAAAATCTGAGGAAAGTAACTCAAATCAGCCAATGGCATGGATTTGGAGAGATTATGCTGATGAGGTCTAATAGCCTGAAATACTGCCTTGCTTGCAAACAAAAATCAGACTTTCCTGTAAAGAATGTAAGTTTATTAATTTTAAATTCTTGAAATTATCTTCACTTATTTTTGTTTCTGGGAGTCGCTAAAATTGTTGCTAGAATCTTGTTTTTTACTCCAAACTGGCAAGGAAATTTTGGTTTAAAATTTTTTAATACAGCCTTTGATATATCACCCCATAACTTAATATTTAGTTAACTGATTATATTCAGTATTATTTTAAGGTATTATGGAGGGAGGTTACTTTTAAGCATAGAAATATACTTTGCTATTCATGGGGAATTGTAATTATTAAAAAAAGAAAACTTTTCTTAAATAAAAATACACACTGACTGTAATCATCATTTCGGATGTGAACCTATTAAAGTTGTGTGTTGATGAATGTTCATGCAGACTTTATTTGAAAAATGTTTTAGAAAAGTTTCTTCAGAGTTATCTCTCTTACAAACAGTCACCTCTTTACATATTGCGTTACCTATATGAAAGGCATCTCAACCAACTTAAAAGTAACATAAAGGAGACAACCCAAAGGAAAACAAAAACAACAGTAAATAACAAGATAGCAGTCATAAAACGAGTACAATTTACAAAAAAGCAAATACAATATACTAAATTGAAAGAGTTAACCTGATAAACTAGGATCATTTTAAAGAGCAGGCTTAAAACATGAGATAGATACAAAAACACACTAGCAGTAATCAGTAAGTTACAAAGTCAATATGATAAATTGAAAGGGGCAAGAGATCCAAAACTAAACAAAAAAAAATATAAAAATTAAAATTACATCACCCAAAATCTAACAGTGTATAAGCACACACATCTAAAAAGATTTATAAAGCTACCACAGTTTAACTAGACACTAACCTCAAGAAAAAGCAAGATAGCCTTTTTACAAACAGAACATCAAAAATCTTTAATATATTTCTAAAAAGCATAGAAATAAGTACTCTAGCCACACATTCTTCTTCAAAACAAAAAACCTATATGGTACTGAGCATTAAACACACATATGCACTAGAAAGTACAGATTTTAAAATAATAGTAAAAAGAATGAAAAGTTAAAGTAAAACCAAGAAAAGTTAAAGTAAGACCAAGAAAATAAATACATCATCAAACTGAAAGCCCCATCTTCATAAAATTCCAGTTTCCACTGATTAAACCTGATTGCATCAAACAAGAGAGTTTGTTCCATTCTGACTACATCATGATACATCAGGAAACTTAACTGGTTAGCCATATCAAGAAGTGTACAACACCTAGATGTATTGTCTTTTATAACAATACCATGGCTGTTCATCCCTATCTCTTTATCAGTATTTTAATTCTTTACAACTGACAGTCATATGCTTTCCTTGAACTGTAATTGTCAAATCTACACCAATGGATAATTTATTCTGGATATTGAATAAGATATCAGCAATTTGAACAAAGAATGTGCATGATTCAAGCCACAGAAGTTTTAGAGAGCCAAGGTCAATATCATAATACTTTTGTTGTAAGCTCCACAGATTCTTTCTTGGCAACTGTAATCCCAAAATTGGTTTGGATCACAACTTGAAATACTTTATAAATCTATTTATCAGGCAGGTTGCCCGGACCAAAACTACTCTCCAAGCATTCCTGTCTTCCATAACATTTTTGAGGTCTTCTATTTATAACTCAACATCACAAGAGAGTTAATCAATGTATGTCATTCTGAGTCATCTGACATGAGAATTCCCATGGTTCGAGATCCACTGATGGAAGTCATTTACTAATTCATCTTTGCTTCAACATTAGTGACCAGCATATCTTGACCACCACTCTCAAATGATTGATATGCTAGGAATATTTCCATAAAGCTCTCCTTCATTGGATGTTGTTTCCATGATTTGTTGAGAACAGCATGCAATATATGTGTATAGATCCCATCAAGCTTGCTTTCTATCTTTTTTGTCAGAATCCATGCTTATGAACTGTAAAAAAGAACCTATTCTACTATGGATCTGAAGAATTTCCTTTTCATCTGGTCAGACAGTGTAGACTTCCAAATAATTCTTAATTTGTCCAGTGGACTCTATGCTTTTGCTATGCAGATTGATACATCTTACTCAGTGGATGAGATATCACTTCCAAGATAAGTGAAACATTCAACTTTCTTCAGAAGTGTACCAAGTTGATCTGGCTATTCTGGTTGAAGCATATATATTCAGTCTTCCCAGCATTCACATAAAGACCAATCCTGGAAGCTGCCTCTTTTAGTGCATGCAGTAGTTTTTTTAGCCTTTTTTACCTTGTCAGCAAATAGTGCAAGGTCATCTGCATAATCAGCATTAGTGATCTTCTTGGCTGGATACCTCCTTCTTCTAGCCTTCTGTAGAGTAAAACCAATGTTACTGTGAAGATCAATAGACATATGCAAAATATAGTCCAGTATTATGATGAACAAGAAGGGTGCAAGTGTATTGCCCAGTAGTACTCCAGCCTGAATTATCAAAAAAGTGTCTGTATCACCAAACTGAAAGCAGCAAGTCAGGAAGAAAGGTTACAGAAATGGAAAGATCATTTCAAGAATTTCCTGGGGAGAGTTCTTGTCATCAGCAATCTCCCAGTTCAGAGAATCATTCAAAATAAACTTCCTATCAAGAAATGCCCATTCACTGAAGATGAGTTGGAGGCAGTACAGAAGAGATTAATGAACAGGAAAGCAGCTGGTCTGGATGAGGTGCCCCATGAAGTCTGGAAGACAAGAAGCTTTAACAATCCTGCCAACGATATGTACAACCAAAGCACAATCCAGGTCTGGACAGAAGGATGCATTCTCTTGTTTCCAAAGAAAGGAGACTAATCACTGACCACCAACTACAGAGGTGTCACACCTACGGCTATTGCTGTTAAAATCTACAATGCAATGTTGCATAATCGAATCCAACCTGAAATTGGGTAAGTTCTTCATCTGAACCAGAACAGATTCAGAACGTTTAGATCAACACTTCGACAGATATTGACTGTGAGAAGGGTCATCAAAGGAGTAAGAGCAAGGAACTCAGAGATAGTGTTGCTCTTTGTGGACTTCCCAAAGGCCTCTGATTCAGTGCATCAAGAAAAGATGGCCAAAATATTGAGGACCTTCAGAATTCCACAAGAAACAATGGATGCAATCATGATGCTTTATAAGAATACACATCGATGGTGGTACACCAAAAAACGTTACAGATCAAGTGTATGATTTTCCCTTTACCATTACTTTTGATAGTTCACTGGTTAATAAACTTGATAAAGCTTTCAACAACAGCCATTTAGGATTGCACTCCAAATAGTCAACACTAAGTTTAATAGTCTCTTCCTGCACATGTATGTGTATGTGTGTGTGTGTACACACGCACACACCTCTATGTCTTAATCATCATTATCATGATCAGCACTTGATCTATGCTTTCCATGCCAGCATGCGTCTTTACAGTTCAAGTCAGTTCTTATCAGGAATTATTGCTTTCTTAGGTGGGTTGGGAGATAATGTTTCGCTTGTACACTTCATCTGATTTAAATTCTACAGCTAGACTCCTTCCCTATCACAAAGCATTTTACAGAGTGTACTGGATGCAATTTTGCCTGGCTCCAGCACAAGGGTTACCTTTTACACCGTAGGAGTAATCTGACTAAGAAGATGAAAGAGAGACTATGAAGAACCAAAATGCATAGATGAAGAGCGCAAGAGTATGTTATTAGAATCGTGGAAAGGAAATGAAATAAATTAAATGACACTAATGGTCACAGCCTCTAGCTGAAACAAGTATAAGTATACTTGCATACGCCTGAAAATGCATGAGAACTGCATAAAATTGTCCAATATGTATAAATGTAAAACTATTCTCAGGTTGAACAGGAATTTCGATTGTTTATTTATTTTTTTATATTTTGGGTGTCGTCATTTTTTCGTTTTTGTACTTGGTTTGCAAGAGTTTTGATGTGAATTCGTCTGTTGAAATAAATTTTATGTCTTGGGAGGGTCATTACACCAACAACAGACGCACTGGTTCAACTTCATTTCTTTAATGTTAAGTCAATTGGTTAAATATCTAACCAACTAACTAATTGATCGTTTGTTTAATGTGTTGTTAAACAATCAATTGGTTGTTTGTTAGACAAAGTCCTTTCGTCGCTATTCGCGACCTTCTCGATGACTTGCTCTCTCTCCATAAACCATGCTTTTAGAAATGAACCAATAATCCAATGCGTTGTTGTCTCCCTGGAGCGCGTTGCTAGAATGTAACTTCACCTTTTCTCTACTTGTCATTCACTCACGCGGGCACACGCACACACTATAAGTATTAGAGTATCTTAATTACAGGTAATGCACGTGAACATTAAATAAATAAAAACAATTTCCTTTATTAAAAAGAATCACTTTCAGTATTCTAAAATGTTACATTATCGCACAAATTCTCTGATGACTGCGAAATATGCAAATATTATCGAGTAAGAATAGTAAGAAGAAGGGTGTCACTACTACTACTACTACCCCAACTGTTAGTCACTATAGTAACCATCTCTACCGTCGTCAACTTTATTGTCATTGTTTAACCACAGGTCAATCCTAAAGAGACCTACGGCCGAAGACATTCCAGTTATGACTATCGCGTCTTTTAATTTAATTTTTTTTTTTTTTCAATGTATCTAGGACAATGTCGCGTCCTTCCTTTTTGAAGGCGGTAGGGTGTGTTGATATAGATTTGGCTGCTATTTCTAGAAGATCGAGCGATCCGTTTGGGCTCGACCTGCTTCCGTTAGACCGGTTTCTCACAGAGAGCGGCCTGTGAAGATTGAAAAGTAGGTGGACAAACTGCCATATTAAATAAAATTAAGAAGCTTTTTAAAACTGTCCAGCACCATAGCAAAGAAAGAATTATATAGATACAAACTCATCTAAGGAGAGAGGGAGGCAAAACTTTTCGTTATTTGGTGGGAAGGGGACGGGGTATTAATCAGTTTGAGAACCACTGTGTTAGACCGCAGGAGTTGAACGATTTATATTAGCAATACTATAACAACATAGTAGTAGCAGTAAGAGAGGAAGCGACAGCACAGCGGTTGAACTACATTAGCAGTGAGTAAGGTAGGAATGGAGGTTAAAGAGAGAGAGAGGAGGAAGAAATAGATTATTTAGGCAAGAGAAGGGAAGATCTACAGTTGCAGACTGCTCAAACAGTTAAGATAAAAAGACAAGTGGTAGGAGGGGGAAAAAGCGGAAAAATATAGCTAGATCTGATTAAGAGAAAGGATTGTAACATGTTTAATAAAGGAAAGAGGCAGAAAGAAGGTGATAGGAGTTAAAACAGACTTATGGCAGAAGCAAGCACAAAAAAGGCAACATTTTAATAGTATAGAAATAGTAATTTCAGTTAAATTGGAGCGTGGGTCAACATGGGTATAAGCGGTTAGAGAAATATATAGCTACAAAAGTGAAATAGAGAGTAAACACACCTAGGTAAATCAGGAGTGTGTAAATATACATAGCTAAATTGAAGAGCTGAGTAAAGATAAAGACAAGGAGAGAGGAGTATTAAAACTAGAGAGCTACATATTAGATTGGATGTAAGGAAGAATAATACAAAACACCATATCAGAGGGATAGAAGAGAAGTGTAGAGATCAAAGCTACATGAGGTATGAGTAAATGTAGAGAATAGACAGCTAGATGAAGAGAGGTGCAAGATAAGAAACGATAGAATGGGATTAGATAAATGAGGAAATAGATAGTGGCAGAGAAAAAATAAGTAAATGTAGACATAGCCACATAAATGAAGAAGTATTAAAAGAAATATATAGCTTGACTAGAGAGGAGTAAGGATTGAGAAATGTAAAGCTAAATAATTGACAAGAGTAAACGATAGAAAACTATAATCTTAAATAGGGAAAGAAGTGTAAAGTGGGAAAAATCATTTACATAGCTACAAAGAAGGAGAAAGGGAGAATATTTGGGCAGCTGTATGTGGAGAGAATATCAAGATGTATGAGTAAACAAAGTGAGTCACTGAAGCAACTTAGTAAATAAGGGTGGAAAGATATATGGGAAGGAAATAAAGAACAGTCAAAAAGAAAAAAAAAATAAGAATATTGGAATGTTATCACCCTCAAGACATAATTCACAGACTTTTGTCCTTCCAACAATCTCAGCCACTTACTTGGCATGCATTAAAATCTATTTATTGCCACATAAAATTAATGCAAAGAATTTACTTTTCTAATATCTGACTTGCTACTAATTTTTTTCTTTTTCTTTTTTAATCTTTCAAATAAACTCAATTTTAAAAAAAATATTTGCTTAATTAATTTTAGCCTTATTAAAACCCACAATTCTATACTAAAAATACATTAGTTTTCATCTCATCACACAGGACAAATTCTGTTGAGGGAGGGGGGGGAGAAACAGCCAATAAAATAAATATCCCAGAATGTTATTTTATTGACCCCAGAGGTCTGATAAAAAGTGAACTTAATCCCAGTGGGTTATTAACCCAGAATGTAGATTAAATACTGCAAGGCAATTTATTCAGTATGGCCACTTCTGCTAACTCACTACCCTTTTTAACCAATACTGGAGCCACAAATGTTGGGGATAATCAACAGCTACTAATGTTATTACTCCTGAAAGAATGAAACAATGGTGACCATGACAGGATTTGAACTCAGAACATATGGAGACATAGCTAAGTATTATAAATCCTTTTGTCTTGTTCAACTGACTCTATGGCACACAAGAGGGCAATAGAGTGACTGAAACCATAAACATACACTATTTAATTTTATTTGCAGATTTCAAGTTCAAATCTCACCAGAGTTAACTTTACGTTCATCCCCCTAGGATCAAGAAAGGAAGTAAATATCATAACCAATCAAGTCAACTATACTTTTCACTCACAAATTTGTGACCTTGTGTCAATGTAAAAAATTAAAATTATGAACATACAATGCTGACATTTCTTCCTTTGGAGATCAACAAAATAAGTACCAGTGATAAACTGTGATTTTATCAACTATATCCTTCCTCTACAAATATGTGGTCAGATGCCAATGTTAGAAATCAATGAGTACACATTATGAACAGAAAATTGGCTGAAATGGACAATATGCAGTACAGTATCTTGATCCTCTATGCTTAATGTTAAAATCATCATCATCATCATCATCATTTAACGTCTGTTTTTCCATGCAGGCATGGGTTAGACGGTTTGACTGGAAACT
>JAOPUL010005356.1:25171557-25181799 GCA_027564515.1 Octopus rubescens
CACACTGTAAATGTGGTTGGTGGTAGGAAGGGCATCCAGCTGTAAAAAACCAAGCCAAATCAGACGGGAGCATGGTGCTGCCCTCCAGCTCACCAGCTCCAGTCGAACCATCCAACCCATGCTTGCATGGAAAAACGGAATTAAAGGATGATGATGATGAGTACACATCAACTTTAAATTTTCAGTGCCGGTAACATGTAAAAGCCACCCATGCATGTAACACGTTAAAAGCACTCGTGCCAGTGACATGTTAGTGGCACACGTGCCGGCGACACATTGCAGGCACCCGTGCCGACAACACATTGCAGGTACCCGTGCCGGCGACATGTTGCAGGCACCCATGCCAGCAACACGTTAAAGGCACCCGTGCCATTCCACGTTAAAAGCACCCGTGCCAGTGTCACGTTAAGGGCACCAGTGCCGGTGCCATGTTAAAGGCACTCAGTACACTCTCTGGAGTGGTTGGCATTAGGAAGGGCATCCAGCTGTAGAAGCCAAGCCAAAATGAACTGTAGTCTGGTGCAGCTCTCCGGCTTGCCAGTTCCAGTCAAATCGTCTAACCCATGCTAGCATGGAAAACGGACGTTAAATGATGAGGATGATGATAAGAAATATGTTGAAACAACTTTAAACACATGAAAGAGCCAAAGAAAAGAAAATAAGAAAAATCCAAGAAAATTGAAAAAGGAGACAAATAGAAAAATGGAAAGGATGTTTAATGTTTTATCTTTCACTTGTTTCAGTCATTGGACTGTGGCCATGCTGGAACACTGACTTGAAGGGTTTTAGTCAAACAGAGAGCCCGCATTACTTTTATATTTTTTAAGTCTGGTACTTATTCTATCATTCTTTTTTGCTGGAGTGCTAACTTACAGGGATGTAAACAAATCAACATCAGTTATCAAGCAGTGGTGAGGGACAAACAGACATATGATGGGCTTCCACACAATTTCCATCTATCAAATTCACTCACAAAGCATAGGTTAACCTGAGTCTATAGTAGAAGGCCCTTGTCCAAGGTGCAAGCAGTGAGACTGAACCTGAAACCACATGGCTGCAACACAAGCCGAGGGAGAGAAAGAGAGTGCTGCATCTGTCTATGTATTTAAGAAAGGCAGTATATTCCTTGTTTTGGCTATTTATCAATGAATCTGATGTTTTCTGCTTGAAAATCAAGTTGAAATGAAAAAGTATGACAACTATATATGAAAAACTGCACCTGTAATTCCAATATTTCTATTTTTAATTAATTGCTCTATGTATAAAACATTTTTTCTGCTTCTTTCCAGTTACAAATATGATGTATTTCCATCCTTCTCCTACAATTTCAATAAACACTTTGAAGAAATCTTGTGTGAAAATTCAGATTGAATTAAAATGCTCTTTAACATCTAAAACTGATAATGTATTAAATTATGTAGATATCTGTTTTATGAAGGGCAGCTCTAAATATTTATCTTTATTAGCTCACTATCAGGTAGGTGCAGGCATAACTACGTAGTTAAGAAGTTCACTTCACAATCACATGGTTTGGGATTCAGTCCCACTACATATTTATTGCCAATAAATTGAATTGAATTGAATTGAATTGAATATCACATTGTACAAGTGGCTTCTTTTATAACTCCAACCAATGCCTTGTAAGTGAATTTATTAGATAGAAATTGTACAAAACCAGTCTTGTGTGTATATGTATGTGCTTGTACACATGTATGTGATTGTTCATATTTGCACTTCTCTGAAAATTGTTAAGCTACAAGCAGTGATGTATTATCATTTCCCTGTCAACAAATTGCCCATTGACTCTGCAGTTTTGAAAATTAGTGGAATAAAAGATCCCTTACTTGTAAAACAAGTAAGGGTTAGCAACAGGAAGGGCATCCAGCTAAATATATACACCTAACCCATGCTAACAAACAAACAAAAAATGAGTGAATGCTTCTTTTTATCCCAATCTTTCTTAGTTCTTTCCACATTGCATCCATCTACCACTTTCCTCTTTGCATAAACATTTAAATGAATGCAAATTCATGACATACCCAGTAAATTTTAAGAAACCATTTCAAAAACTGATCTCACAAAGTTTTTTTTTTTAAAGCTTCATACACACACTAAAAGAAATGTGCAAATCTTCAGGTTTTTTTTAAAATATACAATAATGGAAAAAGACTTTCCCAAGAAGTAAATAGAAACCTATAAAATGATAACACTCAAGAATTATTTTCAATGAGATCTTTCAATATTTAGTATAGAACAAAGAAACCAGATACATTCTACAATTTAATAAACCATCAAAAGATTAAATTATTTATTCTGTCCTATTTAATTAACTTCTGTTATTTCTTAAAAACAAATAACCTCTGATTCATAAAAAAATATTGCTATTTTTTTTCTATGTTAGTAAAAACAGTTCAGCAGTTTTTAGCATTTAATGGAGTTGTTTGTTAAGTACTAATCACTACCAGTAAAGAAAACCTATGTGTGTTAACAATAGTTAATTGAATGCTTGAGAGAAAAACCATGAATCCAACAGGCCAAATATAGATCTAACTTCTTAACATTGACATACTAAAACATTTCTTCCACTACAGTCAATCTGTAAGTATATTTTCTTATGGTCATATAGAAACTGTGTGAGCGTAACCAGCTACAATACTTACACATTTATCATATTTAGTAAGGTTTAAAATACTTGAATATGGGCAACAGGCATAACAAATTTAGTCTGAATTGTTTAGTTAATGTATGCCATTGTTTATAGTTTCCTCAATTCGAATTTGTTTTTTTAATACAGAATTAATACCACAAGCTATTTAGCAATAGAATCTAATTTTTGTCCTGTTCAAAGTTGTCTAAAGTGTCCTTATTAAATACAATCTTTATTACACTTTCTAGGTATAAAAGTTTTTTAAAATATCAAATTTTCCTCTATATCATAAGCAATATTAAAGTACCAAGAAATATAGTTAAAAATCAATAGATGAATCATCATCATCATCATTTAACGTCTGTTTTCCATGCTGGCATGGGTTGGACAGCTTGACCGGAATGGCTAAACTATAAAGCTACATCATCATCATCATCCTCCTTTAACGTCCATTTTCCATGCTGGCATGTGTTGGACGGTTTGACCGGAGTTGGCAAGCCGAGGGGCTGCACCAGGTTCCAATCTGATTTGGCTTGGTTTTTACAGCTGGATGCCCTTCCTAACGCCAACCACATTACACTGTGTGCTGGGTGCTTTTAACATGTCACTGACTCATTTAATGTCTTTAAGTGATACACTGAATTCTATGTATCAAAGTCTACCTAGTTATCAGGAATAACTACTAAAATCTGAGAATGATACAGGCATTTATCTATCTCTTTTGCTTCCAGTGAATCTGGAGTTAAGCACTGGCCCCATGCTGTTCATAACAACATTTAATTTAAAACAGAAGAACACCCACAATTTTATATTCTAATTTCTGATTAATAAGAAAGACCTCTTTTAAACCAAAACTAGACAGAAAGTGAAAATATATCCAGCAATATAATTATATTGAACAAATGAAGATAAGCCTTTTTATTTTTTATACTTATTGCCCACAACCTTTGGAGGCTCTCCAGGACAGTGAACTTGATATGATTAACCTTAATCAGTGGGAAAGGGCTGCATGAATCTGTGCCACATGAGCAAAACACAAAAAATAATATCTTTTTCTTAAGGGTAATTTTTATAACTTATTTTCACTTTAAATAAGTACAAAAGTCTTAATAATTGTTAATCTCTTGCACAAAAACATTTACAATCTCATCATCAAAAAGTGCCATAAAATATTCACTTTCCTTTGAATCCAGCATAAATTCATTTGAGATTCCTGCATTGTTGTTGTCTAACAAATGTACAAATGGAGAAAAATTGGCACACTTTATCTTTCCAGACCTAGTTGAAGCATCACGTTCTGTGCAATCTAGAACATCATCATCATCCACCTCTTTTGATGATGAAGGAAAGTCGTGAAAAAACTTAATTACTGTATAAATCTTCCATTTGCGACTTGATTTCACCCATTGTTAAGGGTGGCTTATACATGGGCACATTTGACAAAGTAGACACTTGGGCATCAATTGATGACGGTTGTATCCATGTAAAAAGTTTGAAACGTCAATTGATGCCCTCCGTCATTTAAGGGTTAATGTTCCTTTTAAAAGAATACAGATCAAAATCTGCAAGAAAGACATGAGGAGAAAGAAAATTCCAGAGGGTCAAAGTCTGGGGAGAAAGGAATGGGCCTAATGGTTAGTACAAATCTCCAAGAAACAGATGCCATTAAAGTAATGATAGAAAAGACTGAGAGAAGAGGCAGCATCCCTGTGGGCCAGAAGCTGGCATATGTCCATTAGTGACTGAATTACAATTAGTCAAATGGGTCTTCTCTGAATGTAGTCTAGGATGCTCGTTTGTGTAGTTGTAGCACTGCTCTAGATGTGGGAGCAGTACTTTATTGTGAGCCCCACTTGAGTCTTGTAGAATGTCAGCAGCTGTCTTTGAAGCAGTCTTAGCTATACTAAGGATGTGCTTTCACCAGGAGAGATCTTCAGAGTAGTTAGGTCCTGCATTTGAAGTGACTGTGAGGGCTCTAGCTGAGTGTCAGTCATGTTCAGTAAGAGTGTAGTGCAGTGGTATTTTCTTGATATGAAAAGTGCTTGAGTTTCTTATGCTGTTAAAAGAAATAAAGTTAGTATGGCTCCCAATGAAAGCAATGCTCTTATGGAATCACTGCAGGCTTGGCATGTGATGTCTCAGATATGTATGGATGAAGCATGGTTGTGAAAATTTAAGGAGGAATGAAGGGCCATGCTGTCTGCACAAGAGTGGGATTTGTTAGATATGGCAGCAAGTAGGTCATTGATGTACAGAAGGAAGAGAATGGGTGACAAAAGCAAACCCCCAGGGAACACCAGAGTTGATTGAGAATGGAGAAAAAGAACTCCATCAACATATGCCATGATAAAATAGCTACTGATGCAAAAGATGAGAGATAGGTAGAGTCAGTAGGTGGGTAGTTTTGATAGAAGATTTGTATGCTAGACATAAGACTTTGCTGATGTCTAGGGCAATAACATTGCTTTCACCAAAACTCTCTGACAGCCTACTGGCAAGTAACATCAGAGAGTAGGGAATAGGGGATCTGGCTCTGCAGAAGTCATACTGGTGGTCACTGAGGAGAGAGAGTGTTGTTCAAGAAGTTGGAGAATGTCATTGTTAATAGCTGTCTCCATTTCCTCAGAGATGTCGGAGGTGAAAGTAATAGGACAATAGTTGGCTGGGTCAGAGGGACTGCCATTCTTTGGAATAGGTCACATTGAAACATGCTTCTAAATGTCAGGTTATATCTCCACTTCCTCGAGGAAAAAAAAATCAATAAAACAAATTTTCATTACATTTGTTTTCTTTAAAATGTGATGAATAGGAAAATTTAAATTGAAAGTCACAAATATATAGTAATGCTGATGTAAGCTTTATGATTGTACAACTAAAATAGTTTCTAACAGATTGGCATTACTCCCCCCACCATCTACTTTTCTTTAAACATACATATAAAGCAATCCATCAATAAATTACCTTATTACTACTACTGAAAAACATTATCCACATTAACAATAGGTTTGGTAATTGTCACAATTTTCTGTATGTGAAGAGGGAGGAAAGATGATGACACAATATTTTATTGTTTATCATGTACTTGTGAACAGTAGTAACATGGTTCATTATACCATGGTGAAAGTGACAAAAGAATGGTTTTAGAACTCAGTCAGAATAAATAGCACAAGGTATTTTGGATCAAATACACAGGTTTATTGGTTTTCTCACTGATGTGTACATCTTCACTAATCAGTAAAAAATATCTTATCTTTTACTAGTTTCAGTCATTTGATTACAGCCATGCTGGGGCACCGCCTTGAAGAATATTAGTCAAATGAATCAACCCCAGTACTTATTTTTATTTTAAACTTGGTACTTATTCTATTGGTCTCTTTTTTGCCAAACCACTAAGTTATGGGTATGTAAAGACACCAACACCAGTTGTCAAGTGGTGATAGGGCGACATACACAGACACACACATATATATATATATATGCGATGGGCTTCTTCCAGTTTCCATCTACCAAATCCACTCACAAGGCTTTGGTCAGCCTGAGGCTATATTAGAAGACACTTGCCCAAGATGCCACACAGTGGGACTGAACCTGGAATCGTGTGGTTGGGAAGCAAGCTTCTTACCACACAGCCACGCCTGTGCTTATACACATATATACACACACACAGCAAACTTCTGAATAGTTTCCATCCATCTCTTTTACTCACAAGTTATTGATTCCCAGTTAATGTCATCTAGAAAAGAGTTGTAATTAAGGAGTATAAATTTGGTTCATTCACTTTGTGAAAATTATTTCATTGTGCTATTTTAAAGTCTGAAAACATATTTTGTATTGCATGTGTGAATATAGGTGTGTTTGTATATGAGAGAGAGAGGGTGAAAGAGAGAGAGACAACTGTGACTCAATGGTTTAAGAAAAGTTTGTAGTAAGATTCGTTTTGTAAAAGTTGATTTATGGCATGAATGTAACTTACTAAAAGAGATATGCTGATGTGGATAATTTCAATTGGCCAACCTGACTGTATGGTAGAAGACCATACACCCAAGGTGTGTAATGGTATCAAAATCAGAACCAAATTGTTTAAAAGTATACTTCTTAACTATGTAGTGATATGTGTAACATATTTTATGTAGAAAACTATTGAAATGTAGTAAGTTAACAGTTACAACAGCCATCATTCACTGTGTGCCGTTGGCAATTGAAGATATAAAGTAAATTGAAATCACAGGAAAATACAAAGTATAGTCTACAGAATTGTGTATTCTAAGCGGAATTAGTTTAGAGCAGCTGTGTCAGATAGAAAAATTCTGAAAGTTGAGTGATAGTCATAGGTTGAGTTCAATAGTGTTAACATATTGGGAGGGTTTAACCTTTTTAATACCAACCCACCTGAGACCATCCTTGGTCTCAGATTTAAAGTGACCTGAATTAAAGCCTTACATCAAAATTTCCTGTTATTTTATGTTTCACCTTAATAATGACACTGCTATTTTACTAAATTCTTCATTATTTTCAAAATTAGTCAAAATATAGGTAGTGTATTTCAACAGAAATGGGGTAATAAAATAGTTAATTAATTAATTAGATTACTGAAAACTTGCCTGTCGACTGTCTTAAATAGTAACAGCAACTGAAGTGAATAGTGAATTTGTTTTGTTTTTTTTATAAAATATGAGAAATTGTGGACATAAGAAGATAGGTAAGTTATAAGTATAGGAGTCATATACTGGAAAGTAATTGATCCAAGAGGTTTTGATATTTATAGAGACTCTTAAAGAATGGTTCTTTTCATTATATTGAAAAGATAAGATAGATCATGTTGAATGCTTGGGTGATTTTTTGAAAGGCTTAACAATAAGAAATGTTGCTAAATTTAGGAAAATACAGGTACACCACCAATTTTCTAGTATCCTTGGTTCTAGAGCCTTAATGGATTAGCATTTGCCAGCTTATCCGTGGTCACATAATAATTCCTCAGCACACCCCTAACCTACTAATTATACACTTACCATGTATCTAAAATACCATGAACAGTTCTATTTTAACTCAGATCGATAAGGAGTGGTGTTCATGTTTGACACTACCATTGGTGTTTTCAATCTCTTAACATGGCTAAGGGTAACTTTCAGTTAAATAAGCAGGGGATCTTTCAAACTTTTGGTATCACTACTAACAAGCGTGGTGTAAATAATGCATGTAAGCACACAGGCCTCACAATATCATATGTGGTTGCAGTGATCTAGACTGGTGACCATGGGAATTTCAAGTTCCCCTCATAATTTATCCAGATTAAAGGAGGTGTCAGGCTATTATTGGTGAAAAAATTGGTGCTGAACCTGTAAGTGAGGGGCCTTGGACTAATGTGTTTGCATTATTTGTTGTTTTCCCTAGTTTAATGTTAATGATTTGCCAGATTTAGATTTGACTGTTGACCATACAGCTGTACATGCATTAATTCATCATGATTCAACAACTAGCAGAAACAACCAAATGAACAGCTGTGTACAGAAAATATACCTTACAATAAGACAAAGCCGTGAAGAATGTTACTATGCTACAATCAAAATTAATCCACACCAACATACCTCATCTAGTAAATTACAATTTCACACCATAAAGCAACTTTTGCAAAGCAAATCCTACTACAAACAAATGAAAAATGTTCTAACTTCCTTCAAGCTACTACGTCAATCTACCTCATCTCTCACATGCACACAAAGCATATCCACGCCCACAAAACGTGTTCTCACACATTAAACTAGCTCAGTGAAATCATTTTGTATAGAGAACTATATCAGTTTTTCTTCCTGCCCTTGATTATGTGGCAAGCACTTTAAGAAGCCAATCTACATATTCAACATGAATACTAGTAGGAGTTAGTGCTTTTGTAAATTTAAAAACTGGAAAAATGAATATAATATAAACAAATAACAAGGAATCACCTTGTACTGTTTATTCAGAGAGGGTTACAATTCATTACTTTTTGGCACATAATATAATCAACTTTTACAAAAGTTTAGAGCAAAACAATTCAATACAGTAGCAAGACCATCAGAAATAAAGTTACTGTTTGTAAGATTATATGCTTCTTACTCGCATAGATAATCAGATAATATTTGAAGATGCTATCTCAAGTCTAACAGTTCCATGGTCAACTGTATCAAGATAATATAGATGCACTGGATGGCAATTACAGAGATTTTAAACTGCCGAACCAACATTTGAAAGTAGGCAAAAGTTTTAATCAAAGACAATTAACATTGTCCTTGACTTCCTGCCAAATCATGAAATGACAGACACCATATTCTAGTGATGTAACTGCAAGAAACATTCTCTCTAACTGCAGCCAATCCTTTTGGTCCCTTGCCAAAAGAATCCTCCTCTCCTTCACTTAACTCTGGTAGTTCTGTAAGCAATACTCCCACAGAGAATGCCTCCACATTTACTGTCCACTTTACATCAGACTCCACATACAAGGTAAATTTCCTCAAAAACTATCCCAACTAACCTTTTCCACTATCAGGTTCACTATCACATACACAAAAACATTATGAAATCACCTTTGTTCATTTAAAACCAACAAGGCCTTAATATTTCCTTTCCATTACTCTCAGATAATGTGCCATAAAGCTAGCCCTTATACTCACTAAACTCTTCAAATCTCTCCACAGAAATATATCCTGATTTTTAGAAATCTGCTACAATGTGTCCCATTCCCAAGAACAACTTCACTGATTTGGTCAACTGTCATACTGACTTTCAACTATTCAAAAAATGATAGAGACAGCTATTAACAACAACTTTCTTCAACATCTGGAATCTTTCCTTCTTTAGTGACCCTATGTACAATTATCACAAAGCTCAATCTACTGAAAACTTATTCTCTTAAGTTACTCACCAGTGGATCCTCATTCTCATGAAATTTAGTGAAAAGTGTTCTTGCACTTGACATCAGCAAGAATTCAACTGTGTCTTGCACACTAGTTTCCTGGTAAAACTACTTGCTAATGGGTTGTCTCTGTCTCTTGGATCAGTAGCTTCTTGTCAATTTGTGCTGATGGAGCTCTTTGACCCTCACTATCAACTCAAGTGTCCCATAAGGCTCAGTTTAGTTTCCTTCTATACATCTTGCAATCACCTTCAACAATGCTCACTCCACACAGATCATCCCACCTTTCATTCCACTCTAAAATATTGCATCCCAGACATCTCACACTAAACCGGCACTAACTGCATTTCAGCAGAGACTTTGAAACCATCCGCTAATCAAATCATGATAATCTTATTTCCGTCATCATCATCAGCATTTTACAACTACTTTCTCTCAGCTTTGGCATGGTTTCTATAGCTGAATGCTCTTCCTAACACCAGCTACTTTACAGGTGTACTGGATGCATATTTTGTGGTGCTATTGGAAATTTTTCTGCTGACTATAGTACTATACAAAAATGTTCATATATTTTGTAATAGCTATTCACTCAGTAAGTTGTATATAGAATTTTTTATATACATATGTGTTAAGAAGCTTGCTTCCCAACCACATGGTCCTGGGTTCAATCCCACTGCGTGGCATCTTGGGCAAGTGTCTTCTACTA
>JAOPUL010005356.1:25207031-25217234 GCA_027564515.1 Octopus rubescens
AAACAAGAGAACGAAGACAGGTGTAACAAGTAGATATATTAGTTTGACGCTCAAGGAAAAAAAGGTTGGTGAAGAAACAGATAGATATCTTTGTGTGTTTGTGTGTTTGTTTGTCCCCACCCTATTCCATCACTTGACAGCTGGTGTTGGTTTGTTTACATCCCTGTAACTTATCAGTCAGCAAAAGAGACTACTAGAATAAGTACCAGACTTACAAAAATATGTACTGGGGTCAATTTGTTCAATCAAATCATTCAAGGCCACAATCCAATGACTGAAACAAGTAAAAGATAACTGAATGCATCACTCCTTCACCTATCTGTCCTAATTCATGCCAATGACCTGCTCGAGTTATTGTCCTTAGCTTATTTATTAATATTACTTGTTTCATCGATACCTACCACCATCCAGACTTGAAAGAAAATCATTTTACTGCAATAGGATTTGAACTCAAAGTCTAGTAAGTCAAAACTAAGTACTGGTATGCATATAACCCTGCTCTCAACTTGTTCATCCATTTGCCCCACCTTTATTTCACTATAATACTGCTGCCTGAAAGATGGTGGTGGTTGATTAAGTGACATTCGGTTTCCAATATGTTTACAATTGAAATACCACCAGTCAATTTCACCTGTCATTCTTCCAGGAGCAATAAAATAAGTATTAGTTATACACTGTAATCAATTCAACTAACTTTTCCTCTCCACTACTAATTTGTGGACCTGTACCAATGCAAGAAATCAATAGTATTACTTGATACTACATTACCAGCTTAAAAATCACTTAAACTATAAAACACATGTGTTCTTTCATTAAATTTACTTTTTTTTTATCTCACACCTACTTAAATCCAGATATTGCAAATAACTGTCCACATAGTGACATGTTAAAAAAAGTATCAAGTCAAACAAGTTATAATATTAGACAAACATATATTATGATTCATAAGAGACTTCACTACCACTGAGGAGTGTAATAATAGAATATTAACAGTGTTTTTGTTTACTTGTATGTCACACATAAAGCTAGTCAAGGATAATTCTTTTAGTAATTTTTATCAGGGATTAATTATATTGTGTTGAGTCAAACGTTTTGCAATATTTTGGTAACTTATTTGCTTTATTCGTCAAGTTACAACAAAAGTAGCCTAGCATTCAAAGTAGAGGCCGTAGTGTTGCACCGTCTGAAGCCAACCTTTCTGCCAGTTCTTTGATCCCACACTGATTCCGGTTCTTGTCCTTCAAGGCAAAGAACTTCTTCACTGAAGCTTCCATCTCCTCTTGGTTGATGAAGCATTTTGAGCACAGGGAGTGAGCCATGCATCGGAACAAGTAATAATCCGAGGGGGTGTGGCATCAGTTCAATTCCCTCGAGTTTCTGAAATTTATTCTGAGTCATTCAAGTGGTATGAGGTTTTGCATTGTCTTGCTGAAGAAGAGCTCGGTTTCTGTTAACCAATGCCAGGTATTTTTTCCACACATTGGCATACATCCACTCCATGTGTTTGGAGTACAGGGTGGCATCGATGGTTCCACCATCCAGAACGAACTTGTAGTGAATTATCCCCTCACAATTCCACCAGATGCAGAGCATCACCTTGTGTTCGAAATGCCCATGTTTGGTGATGGGTTCTGGAAACTGGTCCTTGCTTAACCACTGCTTATGCATATTAGGATTGCAGAAAAATATCTCCCTTAGATTATTACTTGTTCTACACCCAGCATATAGTCTGGACCTAGCTACTACAGATTATTACTTGTTCCTATCCATGGCTCACTTCCTGCGCTCGTGACACTTCATCAACCAAGAGGAGGTGAAAGCTTCAGAAAAGGAGTTCTTTGCCTTGAAGGACAAGAACTGGCAGAAAGGTGGCTTCAGACAGTGCAACGCAATGGCCTTTACTTTGAATGCTAGGCTGCTTTTGTTGTAACTTGTCGAATAAGGAAACAAAATCTATATTACAAAAATATACTTGCACAAAGAGAAAATATGAATTGTTAATTGGAAAGAATGTATTTTGTCAGCCTTCAAAATATTGTAAGATATCTTCATATACTTTTATTACATAAATCAGTGGCATGCTCACTTCAGGAGATTAAACTTTTTGTGAACAGCAGAGTCAAACATAAAAGGAATTACCTTTATGGGCCTTATCAAGTATGATGATGAATTTGATGGAGACATGATTGGCAATTATGAATTTGAAACCTATTTTGCACCTCAAATTTGACATCTTTTCATTTCAGAGTCATTGCTTTATTAAACATCAAATCAATTTGGATAGCTTCAAACTCACAAGATGTCTATAGCAGAAGATCACTTTTCAAGCATCCCATCTCTAAAATGAAATTTCTTTTCATCAGTTCATCTCTGATTTGCTTGTACCAGATGCATCAGAATTTTTTTATCACCTTCAGACATTGCCAATAACAATGTAAGAGCACTGATATGCTTTTGATACTTTAATGAATGCCATATAGAGCAACAAACCCAAGTTAAAATATTTCCTTTGTTGATGGTTCTGGTAGTTCCAAAATGACATATTTCAATTATTGAGTATGTTGAAGATTTTTTAAATAAACTCGTTCTCACTGTTGACATTATGTTTCCAGGACTGGCTACATTATTCTACAAGAGGTTACAAGAGGTTCATTCAACTTTCCATATTCCAGTTTCTATTGACTGGGAAACTGTTTACAGTATTGATATTAATAGCACATTTGCAAAAATAATTCAAGACTGGCTTGTTAGAATAAATCACAATGAATGTTGAAGTATGTATATAAAGCTGTTGTTTACAAATTGCAGGAAAAACTGCATTCTGTTGACAAGATTGAGCTTTCGACTAGTGTTATGGTTATGTAAAAGGGATATGAAATGACAGCTTATTGGATCTTTCCAACTTTACAGACTGTGCAAATACTATCTCAACCAATGTTGTTCTGATTTTTTTAAACAAAAAAAATTACCAACATATTTGATGGAGAAATGGTCACTTATATAATAGCATTGATTCCAAGTGGTAATAAGACAATCTTTACAATTATGAAGTTTCTAAACAGCCATAAATATATTAAAGTTCATTCCACACTATGATCTTGAAAAAAGGATGTGTTGTATTGATGTTACAAAATCTACATAAGGCTAATGAGTTTTGCAATGGAACACATTTACATGATCAAAGAACACATTTATATGATCATGTGAGAGAAGACAACATTGTTACAGAAGGTGAACATTACGCAAAACATTTCATAGTACTAAAATCTAAACTGACACCTCACATCACTCTACCATTTACTCTTACTCAATTACATCTCCCAATTTGAATGTTTTTTATCACAACAGTAAATAAATTTCAATGTCAGTCATTGAGTAAAAGAGGTTTGTTCTTCAAAACTGATCTATTTGTGCATACTCAATTATATGTTGTTCTGTCAAGAGCCAACCACATAATGTGTTGAAGGTATGTATAGTGACACTGTTGAAGAAAAATCACCAACATAGGAGTGACAGAAGTTTTGGTGTATTAAAACTTTCATCTTAATAATATAGTAGGCACACAAAGCAATGTTGTGGAATTAACAAAGTTTGTTTATTCCACAATACTGCTTTGTGTGCTAACTATATAATTTGTTCAAACTGTGTGATGATGATGTCGGCACTTAGGGCGCTGCTGACCGGAAGGGCATGAGCGCAGTGACTGCGAGGCACCGGAAGTCGAGGACAGGGGTGAAAAGGCGGGAGGCAACAGAGAGCCTTTCGATCGAGCGACGCGAGAGGGGTCAGACGTGTCGCTACGGGTCTGGGACATAGCAGCTGCTAATTCGGGTGTCGGGTTTGGGCTACGAACGGACAAGTTACCGCAACACGAGCTCGGGCCGGCCGAGGGAAGGTAGGTGTATTGTTTATAATCTCCCTCATACCACAATTATTATTGTTTATTTAGCTTGAGTTCGATTTTATCAATAAATTTTTCTCTCGATTTCACTTGGGCTGCGTATTTCGTAGAATGATAAATTTTATATATATTTTCCGACTACATGTTGCTAGATGATTACTCAAAGGTAATATGACGGACATTTGGGTCTCTAATCTGTTGTCGCTGCACGTGTGAACGTTCTGATAGTGCATTTCCCATGTAACCTACATATAGTTCTTCACAATTTGGGCATTTGATGCAGTAAATTAAATATCTGCTTTTGCAGTTTATATTTGCGTTTGTGAATATTTCGGCCATGTCGAAGATATTCTGGTGACATGGGTCGTGTGTCACTATAATTGGTATGACTTGTTCTTGTTTTCCTCTTCCTTGAGTTATCCTAAGTTGTTGCATTTCTAATCTATATTTTTTCTCAAAGTCAATAATGCAGTAAATCTTACTTGGTGTGCTCCACCACCCTCCTATATTAAGGTCATGTGATTATGGCTGATAAATGCACAAAATGTGAACAACAAGATTTGAGGTTGTCAGACTGCCTGCTTGTATGTGAGTGGCAGTAATTTATGTATCTATACATGTGTGTGTATATGGCTGTTTGTGTGTTTGTGTGGGTGCATGCATGTGTCTAAGAATGTAAAGAACAAATTAAAATGTCTTGTTGATTTAAAGCCATAATTGTTTGTGAAAATGTTTTTTTACAATTGTGGTTTGTAGTTTTGAATTATTATATATATGTATATGTGTAGTGGTGGACTGGGTCTAAAAATATTAGTTGCCACAGGAGACAAAGGAGGCCCACCCGCAACTACAATGCTGTCATCTAATTTTTATAACGAATAAATACAATTTTCAAAAATTACATAAGTGGAAACAAAAAGGTGCAATTAAATTTTGGCGAGCAAATTTTACATTTTCCACTAATTACGGAGTACATGTATTGGCAGTATACAATAATGCCAAATGTAAATACAGAATGTTATAAATGAATTTTTAAATAAATATTTTGGTGAAAGTATATTATACTGTTATTTTGAACATTTTTTAACCAAACTGAAAATAAAGTAAAAAAAAAAGGTGGGAGAAATCTCGCCCAAAACGGAGAAATTGTAACTTATATGGGACAGTTATTCCGAAAGTTCACCTTTCCAGTACGGGGTGGTGAGGCACAAAGAGTAATATTTACAGCATTTTTTTACTTTTAGAAAATTCTCACAGTTCTCTTTGAGCATTTAAAAGACATATTTAGAAGGGGCAAAATGAGTAAGACAAAATACAGTGAAATTTTCTATTGAAATTAGTCATTACTCATTTTACCCCACTTAGGATGTCTTTTTTTTTTCTTTACATTGAAAATTATTAAATTAGACAGAGTGTGATAAAATTGACATGGAATCCAACAGAACAAAGAACATTGATTGTTAAGCACCAAAAAGTATCCAGATATTCTATTAGCAACCTTAATTACAATCAGATCAAAGAACTTGTCACCTGACTATCCCTTAAACACCCTCAACTTCAACAACTATGCTGACCAATTTTCACTCCCAAAGATGATGCAACGGTACAAATGATGCAATACTTGCAATGTAATGATTTCAAACAGGTAGGGAAAAAATAAGGAGAAATCCAAAATTGCTTATTTTGCCCCACCCACTATGGTAATTTCAATTGTTTGACAAATTGGAATAGTACAAAATGCTGAAAAATATAGAAATAAAGAACAAGGGTCGATTTAATGAAACACATTTGAACATATGAAATAATTCTAAAGCCGAAAAAAAGTATGTTTTTAGACGAGAGATGTAATTTTATAATTAAAACTAACTTCAAAATTTACATTTTAGAACTTGTTCCTTATTAAACTAAGTCCAAAGTTTTCGATGTACCTTTAATTGCAAGTGGTCAATCCAAGGTCGTTGCTCAGTGATGTATTGACAGAAGGAATTTGAACTAGAGACAATAACTTCTTTCTGTCAATCTATTTCTTGATGTATCTTTATACGCACACACACACACACACACACGCACACATACACACACACACACACATTTACACACACACACACATTTACACACACACACACAAACACACGCACTCTCACAGATACATCACACAACATACATCCATACATCAATTATCATCCATACACGCACTCTCACAACATACATCCATACATCAATTATCATTTTCAAGACTGTTTCCCTATTCTCTGTCTTTCTATTAATTCCCCAGGGAATTGTTTGACCAACTGCTTTGTTTAGTTGTTTTATTTATTTATTTTTAATTTTAATTTTTTTCTCTAAGACTTTGGATATTTTATTTGGAAGCAAGGTTTTCTTGTGGTCTCCTAAAACATGACATTGGGCCCCCATATATGGACTCTTCTTCTTCCCAACCACAGAAAATAATTTTCACAACAAATTCTGATATAATCAGAATCTACACCATCTGAAGCTTATTTGTAGACAATTTCATTAAAAAATAACCATTTTTCTGGAAGTTAAGAGGAAACAAAGTCAGGGGTAAACACATGTATTAAAATGCCGAAATGCATACAGTCCGAATCTGTAATTTATTTATGTTTTTAATTTCAAAATTTAGCTGATGTGTCTTGCACTTTTTTCATGACCACCTGGTACCTTCCTCGTTTCTTTGTCACACTGACACGTATTGATGTTTTTCAATATTTTTCTCCCTATAAAAACATTTTATAGAATGATGAGCAGTGGTACATTGCTGGAATTTAAGCAACAACAACAAAAAAATTGTTATTCAAATCTTTAACCACACCCTGCATCAAGCGAGTCCGTGTGTGTGTGTATGTGTGTGTGTAAGAAAAACCCTCTTTAGTAACAAAAAAGTATGCTATTAAAATAAATTATCTCTTACATACTGTTTTAAAATTACTTTGTCGCTCTAATGTAATTCCTTACACACATGCATACACACACACTGACAAACATACACACACTCAGTGTGAGTGATATACTTTTATAGAGTGTGAGCGATATACTTTTATAGAATGTGAAAAAGTTAACCAAATCTGTCACAGATTTAAACATTTTAAAATTAAGTGAACATTTTCAAATTTGGTATATTGATGTACTTTTTCAAGCTGAATCTGAGTCTGTGATTCATTTATTCCAGAAAAAGTTTAGAAATATGTTACAGAGGTTTAAAGTTTGATCATTTTTTACCCAGTCAGAAAACAGGATTTTACATATGGAGGTCTACACCTGAGGTCTACACATGTTTTACATGTGGAGGCTTACACCTGAGAAAAAACTTCCCATTTAAGAATGTGGAATGTTTCCATTATGGAAAAATCGGACACATAAAAGCGCACTGTAAAACCAACATGATAAAACTTTGGAACAAGGAAAAAAGGGTAAACAAGATGTTGTCGAAAGAAAATGGTAATGTGACAAAGAGGAAATTCGTAAATGTGAAAATTGAAAATATAAGAATAAAAATAGAGTTAGACATTGGAAATGATATTATCATTGTGAATGAAGAAACTTGGAAATATATCGGTAAGCCAAAATTAAATCTACAGAAGTAGCACACAGTGTTATGGGTAAAAGATTGTATTTTGTAGGTGAATTTGTGTGTAATGTGACATTTCGTGACCAAATGAAAAGGGCAAACATATATGTATTAAAAAATTCAGCAAATCTGTTCGACACAGAGTGGATGGAACTGTTCAGATTATGGGATATGACCATAATAAGTGTTTTGTGTGGGAATATAGTTGGTTCAGTTGAAGGTTCGAATGCGGCTGAGGGATTGAAACAAAATAATAAAACATTTATTCCCGGATGTTTTCTCGGATGAACTGGGCTGCTGCACGAAAATGAAGACAAAAATTGTAGTAAAACACAAAGTGCAACACCTGCATTTAAGCCAAAACATAATGTACTGTTTGCGACACTAGAACAGGTAAATAAGGAGCTTGAAAGACTTGGAAGCCTAGGAATAATCGAGAAGACGGACCACGGTCTACGTAAAAAAGAAGAATAATAAGTTACGTGTTTGTGCAGACTTTTCAATATCGAACTTATCATTAGTGCATTTTTATCCAAAGCTGGTAATTATATTAACTACAGATGCGAGTGATTATGTTGTAGGTGCAGTACTTCTGCACATATATGACGATGCATCACAATCGTTATTACCAGCAGAAAAGAACTACAGCCAGATTGAAAAGGAAGCGGTAGCAATCATATTCAGTGTAAAAAAAATTCCATAGATTTATTCATGGAAGAAGTTTCTCTCTACAAACGGATGATTGTCCTCTACTGTCGATATACGGTTCTAAAAAAGGAATTCCAACACACACAGCAAGTAGACTACACTATTGAATTATGACTTCAAAATGGAATATTTACCGTCAAAGAAACTAGGGTATGCGGATGGGTTGTCCAGAGTGATACCAAAACAAGGTGAGCCATTCAAAGATATGGTAATCACAGCATTAAGGTCAGAGGGAGAAATAAAAAATCTAATGTGGAATGTGGTATGTGAACTACCGGTGACTGTAGAAGACATAAAATGAAATGTGGAAAAAGACAAGTTCATAAAAGAAATGAAAAGATTACCAGGGACAGGAAAAGTAAATAGAAATAGGATTGGTGCGAAACGAAATCAAGATGTGAACCTATACTCAATTTGTGATAGTGTACTGATGTATACTCAGAGAGTAGTAATACCTGAAACACTACAAAAGAAAATATTGAAGGAATTCCATGTTGGACATCCTGGTATCTCGAGGATGAAAACTATGATGTGTAGCTACATGTACTGGCCAAAAATGGATAGAGAAATTGAAAATTTAGTGAAAGGCTGCAGAGGATGTGCTCTAGCAGAAAAATTACCAATGATAAAAAGTGAACCTTGACCACAAGTAGATGTCCTGTGGTCGAGACTACACATTGATTTACTGGTCTCTTAAATGGTTTATACTACTTAGTGTTAGTAGATAGTTTTTAAATTGCCAGAAATTTGTAAGTGTAAAAAGCCAACCTCCTACACTATGACAAACTTTTTACATGAACTGTTTGCGGGATTTGGTGTCCCAGACACTATGGTGTCTGATAATGGAATGCAATTTGTGTCTTTTGAGTTTAAAAAGTTTTGTAAAACATTCGCTATAGAACATATAACTACTGCACCATAACATCCCAGCTCTAATGGACAAGCAGAATGCTTTGTCAATACATTTAAGCGAGCCCTAAGAAAGTCGAACAAGGAAGTCACGGATGAGGTAGCTATACAGCAATTCTTAAGAGTATACCATGTGACACCAAATCCAAATACACCAGCAGGTATGTCATCAGTGCTGCTGATTTTTGCGAGAAAAATAAATCAGTCTTTGAGACAAATTGCTACCTGGTAAGAAAATAAAAATTGAAACAGATAATACAGTAAGATATTTCAAAATTGGTGAAAAGGTATTTTTTAGGACATATAAGAATTGAAAACAAAGTTGGGAAGACGGCGTGATTACCAAACACATAGGAAAAATACTATACTTGGTAAAAGAAAAAAAATGGGGGTGCAAGAGACATATTAACCAACTAAAGAAAAAATTCGTTGAGAGTGAACCCAAGAGAATGGAAGAACCAATGGAATGGTTATATGATACTTTTCAAGTACACTACAAATAATTGAACCCAGATGCACAAGCAAAGGATAAAGAAAATGTACAGAGTTCCTGGAAGTGGATACCAAACGAAAAAAATATTAAATTTGTAACTGTAAAAAAAAAAAAAAATCAAAAAAAGGGAGATGGGGTGATATAAAAATTATTGTATATAAAAATAATTAAAATTACACTCCCTGCAAAAATAAAAGATAATTTTAATAGGGGAGATGTTATGGAGATAATGATAATAATGGAACGCCCTTCCCACATGACGAATGGTATGTGCTAGTGTTACAAAGAAGATGATGTAGGAAATCGAGGAGACAGAAGTCGGTGACATCAGCCACAGACAGTTGTATTCTTTACTTGTATAACTAAGTATACTGATATACCGGAGGGGAACGATTATAACAGTCAGACTTTGGATTACAACAGAAACCAGGTCAATTCAGACGGGAACCTGGTGCATTTCTGGTCAAACCGTCCAACCCTTGCCAGCATGGAAAACAGATGTTAAAGGAGGATGATGACGACGAAGATTTACATAATACATACATACATACATACATACATACATACATACATACATACATACATACATACATACATACATAC
>JAOPUL010005356.1:25264679-25275440 GCA_027564515.1 Octopus rubescens
TATGTAAGGATGTTTTTTTAAATAACCAAATAAATAACGTATTTTCTTTGTTAATAATATACGAAGTATTCAAAGCCGTAAGGGTTGTATTCTGGTTACTTCCCAGTAGCTTTTCATTAGAGTTGTTGTTTACAACTTCTAACAAAGAGTGAAAAGAAATTTTTTTATGTAAATTATGAGAGGGAAATGATGAGAAAGAAATTCAGTCAACATACTCGATATACAATCTGTTTATTCATTCCGTCACGTGCTTCGTTTGTACGGAAATATTCTTCTCAATTGCTTTGGAAATGTATAATTATTCCGTATAAACTAAGGAAAACGTGTTAATTTAGATTAAAGTGGATCGAAAACTCACTTATTGAGACATCCATCTTTGTTCTGGTATTCCTCCTGTCTGTCATTGTAGTAAACTCTTGCTGACACAGACTGACCATTTAGTAGAGGACAGTGTTTAGAAGTGAATGTATTTTTTGAATTTCTGTGACCAAAAGTTCATCCTATTGAACATTTCTTTTGAGTAGGGTTATTGAAAGAGAGAAGGAAGGAAATGAAATGGGGTGTTACTATCCCTACATAGTTTAGTATTTTACCTGTCTATTGATAAACATATGGGGATCATTTTTCTGGTAAGTTAAAGTGGAGATTTCAAATGACCGGAGATAACAGTTAATTGTTCTTATAGAGTGTTTTGTATGCTTATTTAAAGGGAAATTTAATCGAATTGTTTACAGTTAATACTATAATTATTTAATTATTGGGTTACTTTCCTAACCTATATAAAGTCCGAAGACTAAATTATTATCTACTCCTGAAAGGGTGGGTAAATATTTAAGGTTTTAGTGCAACATCAGACATCTAAGTGGATAGGTTATTAATTTATTCGGTTATAATGTCATACATATCCATTATTTAATCTTAAGTTTTATACTGTTAAATACATGTATGTTGAATGTTATGCTTTGCTATAATAATCGTGAAAGAATTAGGCATATTTCTAATATTTGTTTTTGTAAGTGTTATTTGTTATAAATTATGCTAAGAGTATTATAATGGAAATTATTTGTTTATAGTGATAATAATAAATATAATTTCCCAGGGTAGTTAAGCTAGCTTCATTATTCATTACATTTGTATTTATTGAAAATAAGTTTTTGTTTATGCAAACAATTAATTCCCGTTTCATTTCTAGTATATATTACGTAATGCTTAGAACAAATGATATTCAATAATACTGCTGTACACAGTTCACATTTAAGTTCTCGGATTCTGTATGACCTTGCTCTACATATGATTTGCCATTCTGTTGTGTAATTGATACTAGATTCCTTAAGGGACCAATCAAGCTTACTTAAAGCCGTATATATTTGTTTATCATTATTCTTAAATGTGTATTCGTGGTTAGCTATTCTTCTCTTCACATAACAAGCTGTTGAACCAATATAATAGTATTTATCAGTGCTGATTATTACGCTGCAACGGTAAATCCCATTTTTAATTTTACAATTATTTTTGAGCTTACAATTTTCCTTATTAATGCAGTCACAGTTCAAGTTAATTGTGCTGTTGTTATTGCTATTTCTCCTTTTGTTTCTGGTTATATAGTCCATAGATTTATTTTGATTTCTATTGATTCTATTTGTTGCGTTATGTTGTGGTTTTCTCTACTGTTACATAGTCTATTGTTGCGGCTTCGTTTATGAGATTGGTTATCATTAGAAATTATTTCTACTGGGTTCAGATCTTGTTCCGTATTAATTATGGCTTTATTATGGATTGCAATTATCTGGACTATATTTTTGGAGATTGAGTATCCTACGCTAATACGTTTCTTATTGAAAATATCATAGTATTTATTAGAAGGTGGGAAATGATTTAGTGTTTTATAGAATAACTTCATTATATTAATTTTAATTTGTTTACCATATGGGATTATGAATCATGTTATATTTTTATGTGAGTCCCATGTACTGTTGTTATTTACGAGCAGTGTTAGGGATTCAAATCTATATCCAAAGCTTTTAGCTCTTTTGTGAAAGTTTTTATTTTTATATTTATATGTATTATTAGTAGTCGAATTTTCCGGTCGGGTGTCTATAGTATTTTCATCTGGTTTATTGTTTCTATTAGTATTGCATATTAAGGAGCCTTTATAGAACTTAATCTTATCCTTATTTTTGCCTTTCTTATTTAATTCTTTAGTTCTATTGGTAGTGCTGTTGATGGGTTTCAATGTGTTCTTGGTGTACATATTCTTAGACGCTCTGAGACATATGTTGGAGGGGAGGATAGTAGTTGACTCAGTAGTGTGTGTGTGGGGGGGGGTGATCAATGGAAGTGAGTGAAGAGAACAGTCTTAATTAGATGAAGAGTGGATAACAAGTGAAATGGTTCTGGGTAGTAAAAAAAGTAATTGGTATCAAGGAATAGCTGTAGTTAGGAGGAAGATGGGGGTATCTTGAGAAGTAAGGAAATTGGGTGAAGAGCCTATTTGTGCATATACACATACACACACAGCTCTACTATAAACCACTTTTACTAAAGTAAGCACGTCTTCTAGAGAATCACATATAGCCAGTTATCCTGGTCCTTTGTCATCTCCTCCATTAAGTTCAATGTTGAGATCAGCCTTCACAATGCCAGCCCTTGTCTTCTTGCAGCTCCCTCTTCCACAAGTTCCAGCCACAATAAGTTATCAGCACTTCTTTATACAGCTGTCCTTACCCATATGCATCACATGTCCATGCCATCAAAGTCTTCATTCTGGCACACTACATCTGATTCCTCTTATGCCCAGTTTTTTCTTAGTACATTTATGTTATGTATTTCATGTACACTTTCATTATACATCCTGTGGAGCATGCTCACTTCACTTCTTTCCAGTTTTCTCAAATCCTCTTCATTCAAAGCCCTTGTTTCACTACCCTGCAGCATTGCAGTTCTAACACAAGCATCATATAATCTGCCCTTTACTCTGAGGGAAATGACCTTTGATGTCAGCAATGGTAGTAGTAGCTCCCTGAATTTTCCCCAGCCTATTCTTACTCTGTTTACTATATTTTCAAAACAACCACTTCCCTTGCGAATTACATTTTCTAGACAACAAAATCTATCAACCATTTCTAGTGAGCCATCTAGGCATTTAAGAGAATCTATTTCTGGTACATACTTCTCTAGTGCATCTAGCACACAAAAAGCTTACATACTCTGATAGTCTACCTTTGATTCCTCTACATCTCTTGTGTATCCATAGCTTACATTGAGTACAGCATATGGAGTTTATATCTACTGTTTTTCTGCATATCAAACAAAGTCATTTCCCTGAAAGTACCAGGGTCCTGTCTTCTTTCTTATTTACTAAAACTCTTGTCTTTGTGAGGTTTACCTTAAGACATCTCGATTCTAGGTTTAGTTCCCATACCTGGAATTTTCTCTCCAATTCCCCTATAGATTCAGCAATGAGAACTAGATCATCAGCATATAGGAGTTCCCATGGGCAGCTAGTCTTAAACTCCTCTGTGATGGCCTGTAGGACTATGATGAACAGGAGAGAAAGGAGGATTGAGCTTTAATGAACTGCCTTCACACTAAATTTATCACTGAAATCATTGTTGACTTTCACTTTACTCACTGTATCTTTGTACATAGCTTGTATAGCCCTTAGAAGCTATTTTACTATACCTTGTTTCCTCAATAACCACCAAATTACAGAGCATGGTACTCTGTCAAATGCTTTCTCCCCAATCAATGAAAGCCAGGAATAATGGTTTACTCTCAGCCAGGTATTTCTCCTGCAGTTGCCTCACTTGAAGATAGCATCTGTAGTACCTCTTCCAGGGACAAAGCCAAACTGCATTACATCTAGTGCTACTCTGTCATGGATCCATCATGCTAGATTCTGTCCATGATCTTCATAACATGATCTAGTAGTTTGATTCCTCTGTAGCTCAGTCAGCTATAGCAAGATGATACAGTCATGCTGCAGCTATGTCAACCAATCGGAGCTGGACACGCATGTCCACTTAAATACGCATTTACAAAATAAACACTTTAACATTAATGCCTTCTGATATTGTATTTACACACACTCACACTCATCTACATAACGACCAAAACCACATCTCTCTAAATTGGTGACCCAGCCATTCAAATATTTCTGTTTGAAATATTTGCAAAAAAAAAAAGGAGGAAAAAGAGAAACTTGGACATGTAACATTAACACGCTACAAAAAATTAAAAAAAGACAAAAACATTTTATAAAAAAGAATACAGACAAATGCTGAGCAAACACAACCACATAAAAAAAAGAGGGAAGTTAACTATATTTTCTGTCTTATATTTTTTACTGTTTTTTCTTTAAAAAATGTTATTTTTAGTGCCTCTGTCAATTCCAAACTTTAGCAACGTTGACATCAGTTTCCAAGATGGCCACCCATCTTCCTGGGTTGGCATTGGAAATCTCCACGTAGCCTTATTGAGGCTTACACATGCGCATGCAACTAAATTTGCATGTTTGACTTATAAGAGATTCACTTTTTTCCGTATGCTATCCTCCATTTGACATTTGTCCCAGTTTGAGGTGCTTTCTTCTCTACTCTGCACTGTTTTTTTTTTTCCTGGGGTTACTTCCTTAACGTTTTTGTATACCTAGTTGCCGTCATGAGTCACTCCATGTTGCCAGCTTTCACTGGAGATGTGAAAGTGTGGTTTGCACAAGTGGAGGCACATTTTGCGGTGAATGAAATTTCCTTGGAACATAAACAGTTGCAGTTATTGCTGAGTTCTATTCCCAGCTTGTTAATGGGAACTGTGAAGGACTTTATCACAGACCTGCCACTAGACGCTACTTTTGAGTCTATTAAAGGCAAAATTCTCTATTGGATGTCCATTTCTGAGGAAAAATGTTTCCAAAGATTGGTTAATGAGGAACATTTGGGCGACTAAACGACATCTCAACTACTTTGGTGTATGAGGGAATTAACAGATGGCACGTCTTCAAACGACTCCATGCTGAAACAACTATTCTTTTCTCACTTGCCTTCATGTGTGTAATTCTCGCCCCAATGATGGAGACCTCTAATGTGGACTAGTTGGCTACAGCCACCGACATGATTGTACATTTTACCGGCAGAGGTATAGTTGCCACATCCTCTCAATTGCCTGCTGCTGCTGCCTCTTGTCCTTCTGCCGTTGCATCGGTCTTGTTGGAGGTTAGTGTGGCAAAATTGGATAGTCTGGAGCTAGCCATTATAAATTTAACCAATGAGGTGAGGCAACTAAGTGCTTTGAGGAATTTGTCTCTACAACGGTCATACAGCCATTCACCTTCTCCAAGACAGTGTTCTTTGTCTCCTGCCTCATCTTCATATTGCTGGTACCACCGACGTTTTGGCTTGGCTGCTACCAAATGTATGCAGCCATGTTTTTATTCAACTCAGGGAAATGCCTCAGTGGGACATTTAGCATGGCAGCTGATCCCAGTTTGCACCTGCATAACCGTGCATTTTTTGTTGAGGATTTTTTGTCTCACAAACTTTTCCTGGTGGATTCTGGTGGCGGTTGCAGTATTTGGCCAATCACATTACTCAGGGACAAACCTCCTTTTTCTCTTGTAACCCTGCAGGCTGTGAACCATTTGCTAATCTGGACGTACGGCCAAATCTCTCTTTCATTGGATTTGGGCCTATGAAGGGATTTCAACTGGAACTTCACCATCGCCAACTTGCCTTACCCAATCATAAGTGTGGATTTCTTCATCATTTTTCTCGTCTTGTCGATGTTCGTCGACAACGACTGTTGGACAGCAGTACTGAGCTTGCTATTTTGGGCCAAGCATCAAGTATTCCATCAGTCAGCCCTGTATTTTTCATTGCAGCGGCTGGTGACAAATACAAACCGATTTTCAACTCTTTTCCGGAGCTCATCAATCTAAACTTCCAAGTGAATAATCCTGCTCACTCTACAGAACATTTCATCTCAACTAATGGTGCTTCAGTGTTTTCTCGTCCTCGTCGCCTGCCTCCTGAAGACTAAAGGCAGCGAAAGCTGAGTTCAATCGCCTGCTATAGCTAGGAATCATCTGCCCTTCCACAAGTAAATGGGCTTCTCCTCTTCACGTGGTTCCCAAGAACTCTGGTGATTGGCGTCCAACTGGTGATTTTCAGCATCTCAATGCTATCACTATTTCTGATAGATATTTGATTCCTCACCTACACAACTTCACTTCCTCACTGCATGGCTGTACTGCGTTTTCCAAGCTCAACCTGATAAAGGCCTACCATCAGATTCCTGTCCATCCTTAAGATATCCCCGAAACAGCAATAACGACCCCATTTGGCTCTTTCGAATTTCTAACCATGCCATTTGGTCTCCAAAATGCTGCCAGCACTTTTCAACAGTTTATTGACGAAGTCATTCGTGGTCTTGGTTTCATCTATACCTATATTGATGATCTTCTGGTGCAGGCATAGCTTTTTTGCTGCTTTGTTATTTATATTGACTTGTAGTCTGAGCAGGGGGCAGTGTAGTGGAGTCAGCTATAGTGAGATGACAGTCGTGCTGCGGCTATGTCAACCAATCAGAGCCCAACGCGCATTAACATGAAAAGGCAGTTTTCTAACAGTTAAGCGGCGTATTGTTTCAGTTAGCCATGGGACCACGTACAGTGAACATCACTTCCCACTAGTCTGACCAGTTAGCCCTCGGACCTCAAACAGTGAACATCTCTTTTACACTAACTCACCATCAGTCTGACTATGGAGTTTCAATACTAGTACATTCACATTCTGCTAAGTCCTCTCCACCAACTTCAGCAACCCAACTCACTCTGACTCCGGCATAATTCATATCCTTTAGCTCAAAACCTACATGTCCGCTTAAATACACATTTACAAAATAAACACTTTAATATTAATGCCTTCTGATATTGTATTTACACACACTCACACTCATCTACATAACAATCAAAACCACATCTCTCTAAACCTTTATAGTTGCTTCTTTCAAAGGCACCTCATTTGCCTTTTACAATGATACTGATATGCTAGTCATTGGGTATGTCACCTTCTTGTATGGCTTGATTAACTATCATAACTCACCAGATATTTCGAGTATCTCCACAGCTATCCCTGATGGACACACAGTTTTCCCTTTCTACATGTCTTTAATTGCTTTATCTACCATGCTGCTCTCAACCTGGAATTGCTGTTACTTCTGTATGATCAGCATGAGATAGCACCTCTTTATCCTATGCATTCTCTACACTCAGCAGCCTCTCATAACAGTACTTCATACCACTTTCTTGTCTTCCATACCGACAGCAAGTATGTCTTCATCATTCCAAACACACTTCTTACCAATGACATCTTTGTTTTCTCTCACATATTGGCTCACAAACTTGAACATTTCATGCTTCTGATCCTCACGTTGCAAGACATGTGCAAATCTTTTCCTTTCTGACTCATCTTTAGCCAAGTATACTTGTCACCTAGCTTCCTTTCTAGCAATTTGATAAAGCTCCTTGCTATCACCTTTCTTTCCAGGTTTTCCAAGCCTGTCTCCTAGCCTTTACCATTATATCCAACTTATCATTCCACCACCATGTTACTTTTGGTTTGGTTAGGACTTTGCTCTATCCACATGTCTCATCTTTAGCCCTGAGCAGGTTATTTTGCAGAAATTACTAGTTGTCATCTATACTACAGGTATCTAAGTCTTTATCCCTAAAGTCATATGCATGAAGTAGAATTTATATAGACACATACCCTAAATACATATATAATATAATATATGGACCCGTGAAAAATTCATGGAAGACATAAAAAATGTAAGCATCTGTAAATTGTGTGCTGGTGCCATGACAAATGTTTCTATAGTGTGACAGTTAAAGGTGGCGAGCTGGCAGAACCGTCAGCACACTGGGTGAAATGCTTAGAGGATTTCATCTGTCATTACGTTCTGAGTTCAAATTCTACTGATGTCGATTTGCCTTTCATCCTTTTGAGGTCGATAAATTAAGTACCAGTTGTGCACTGGAGTCGATCTAATCGACTGGCCCCTTCCTCCAAAAATTTTCAGGATTTGTGCCTATAGTAGAAAAGTATATTGCGACAGTTACAGAATATGGAAAGAAGTGTAAAACAGATAACTATATAATCCAACCAAAATATCACAGTTACGCAAATGCAAACAGAGAGAACCCTCTTGATTTAGTGGTACGGAACGTTTTTCACGTATTCTTTTACTTGTTTCAGTCATTTGACGGTGGCCATGTTAGAGCACCACCCTTTAGCCGAAGAAATTGACCCCTGGACTTATTCCCTGTAAGCCTGGTGCTTATTATATCAGTCTCTTCTACTGAACAGCTAAGTTACAGGGACGCAAACACGTCAACATCGTTTTTCAAGACCATATCTTCTAGGTTCATTGTTTTCAGGATGTAAGTTACTTGCATAATGATAGACTCGTCCTTGCAAGCGGAAATAATATGGGCCACTGAAGTGCTAATTATCTCGTCAGTTATAGACATAAATATATAATTATACATAAATATATAAAACAATATATAAATATATAATAACGCGGTTTCGCACTTTAAATCCCATTACCAATGTGTACAAACGTTTGACTCTCATTTCTAGCAATAGCGGTGTCTATCGACACCTTTGTTTAGCAATTATGTGATGAATGCATCTTCCTTTTTGGTCTATAAGTATTGTCCCGTTAATGCTTAAATAGCATCTTATTGAAAATATATATATATATATATATTGTGTGTGTGTGTGTGTGTGTGTGTGTGTGTGTGTGTGTGTGTGTGTGTATGAATGAAGTGCTTAACTAGAGGTGGTCGTCACGTTGTAATTTATTCAAAATATTGAAGAACTTTCATCAAGATCCTATCTCCAAGCATGGACCACCATTATTTCTTTAGCTCAGCACCTGTTGTTCTATTACAGATAGGTGTGTGTGTGTGTGTGTGTGTGTGTTTGATTCATCACATTGCGCTTTTTCTTCCTTACTGAGTTTAACTTCAATGTCGCCATCTTATCGTCTCTCTCTCTCTCTCTCTCGCTTCGTTTTTCTCCCTCCTTCTCTCGTCTTCTCCACCCGGTCCTCATTCTCATTCTCCCTCCTCTCTCCTTTCTCTCTCTCTCTCTTTCTCTATCTGCTTCTCTCTTCTTTCTACATTTGTTTCTCCTTCCTATCTCTCTCTCTCTCTCTCTTTCTCTCTCTCTCAGCTTACATCTGACTGTCCTCATTAGATAATCTATCCTTACAAGTCTCTTCAAACACGGAATGGTCACAGCTGGAACACTTTTTGTTATGGGTTTGTTTCTTAGACCAGGTTTGACCTGGGCTTAACGACAATTACCACCACCACCACCACCACCACTACTACTACTACGACTACAACTGTATCATCCGATTCGAAGCATTTGATTCCAATATTGCTGACAGTCTTTTGTCCAGCACATCTGCTCTCTTGGTTTAGTGAAAGCCACACTGGTTGTGCCTTTACGGTTGACATTAGGTAAGAGTAGGCAGCAAACAAGTTTCAAGAATAATCACGTTACAATTCTACACACACACACACACACACTCTCTCTCTTTCTCTCTCTCTCTCTCTCTCTCGCATATATAAAGCCAGCAATTACATCGACTCCAGTGTTCAACTGGTACTTATTTTATCGACCCCAATGGGATGAAAAGCAAAGTCGACCTCGGCGGAATTTGAACTCAGAACGTAAGCACGGACGAAATGCCACAAAACATTTATTCCGACGCGATAACGATTCTGTCATTTACCCTTATACAGGACGAAACCGCGGTCCAGAGTTCTAGCTTTGCTCACGGACAGTTATCTACCATGTCGGTGTATACAAATGGGCTTTTCACGCAGCTATAAAAGTTTAGCACCCTCAATCACAATTAATGACGACTACATGGTTTTGTATTGCGGCTAGATACTTACATTAATATATATATATATATATATATATATAATCAACAGAAATAATAGAGTTACTCAAGAACGATAGTTTGTTGGGGTGTCCTCGGTTGAAAATTGAAATGTCAGTGGATAATTCATATTGTTCGTCCGTTATATCATTCAATAAGCCAATACATAAAGAAAGAAATACAGTAAAAAGAAAAACATTTTTCCGTGCGTCTCCACACACACACACACACACACACACACACACACACACACACACACACACACACACATATATGCATATATATATGAAAATATATGTAGAGTCAGGAATATAAGTATACACATGTATATATATATATACACAATAAGTTTGACGTAGAGTGGGAGAACTTAAAACTAAAGAATACATAATATAAAAACTCTCTTCTTTTTTTCATTTTCTTTCTCTCTTGGCAAAAGTCACTCAAAGTAACGTTACATGTGTATACATATACACATATATATGCATATACACATGTACGCACTCCCACTCGCGCGCGCACACATACCCACACACTCAAACACACAAAACATACACACATACACACACACACACACACACACACACACACACACACACACACATATATATATGTGTGTGTAAAGGCGCGTGGCTGAATGGTTAGAGAATTGGATTCACAATCGTGTGGTTGTGAGTTCGATTCCCGGACCGGGTGATGCGTTAGGTCCTTGGGCAAGACACTTTATTTCGCGTTGCTCCTTCTACCTGGAGTTGCGACCGATAGATAGTATTATCAATTGAAAGACCAATGGAAAAATCGGTC
>JAOPUL010005356.1:25372166-25390587 GCA_027564515.1 Octopus rubescens
GGTCCCTCTGTTGGGTTCACATCTGGGAGACTCTCTCTATTCCATTCATTCTCCACGTTCAATAGCTTTTCATAGTAACTCTTCCACGCCTTCTTCTTGTCCTCATCATTCAGTGCAGGCTTACCATCATCCAACATATACATACACATATACATATATATACATACACATATATATACATATACACATATATATACATATACATATATATATACATACATATACACATACATATATATACACATACATATATATACATACATATATATACATATATATATACATACATACATATATATATACATACATACATACATACATATATACATACATATATATATACACACATATATATATATACATACTTACATATGTAGTGATTTTATTTTATTAGTGCTCTTGTAACAAAATATAGAATAAATCTTTAAAAAATATAATTCAAGTTTCTCTGGACACTCTTTCGCACACACATTTGCATGTAGTGCCATCTATTGATTTATTGATCTAAGGGAATTACTATTATTATAATAGGAACAATATTTAATAATTCCATATAATTCTTGTATCATGTGCCAATACATCTTAATAAATATAATATATATATAGCTAGATAGATAAGTAAATAAACGTGTGTGCAAAAACACACATTTATAAACAGATATATATATATGTGAGTGTATGAAATTATGTGAATCATCATCATCATCATCCTCCTTTAACGTCCGTTTTCCAAGCTGGCATGGGTTAGATGGTTTGACCAGAGCTGGCAAGCCAGGAGCTGCAGAGTATATGTAATTATGTGAATATATATATTCACATAATTTCATACACTTATAGTTTATCTCTGCAGGATGAGATAAGTTCAGGCATAAATTAATTAATTAATTAGGCTCTTTGGCGGAAGGCAGCCAAAAGATATCAAGTCTATTAACAATTCATTTTAATATTCGTCTATATTTAATACATCTTTATTAAGGCAACTATGTAATTGATTTGCATAATATATGCATATGCTCTTGCTTGTGTTTCTTTGACCTTGTATTTTGACCTGTTTCGTAATCAGAAAGATCATTTACAGTTAAAACTTCTTCTGCAAAAGGCATCAATTAATTTTATTTTTATTTTTCATTATTTTATAACAGTAAATTTATTCATATTACTTAAAATATCTTCTTAGCACATGGAAGTTGCTGCCTACTATGTCAGTTGAATACATACTTGTTGGTTATCTATCATTAAGTGAAAGAAATTACTTGGGGGGGGGGGTAAAGAAAAGAAATCTAAACTAAACATTATTAATTAAAAAACATGAGAGAACTGAAAAGAAGAGGAAAGTCAGTAGTTGTAGAGAAAGCTGCATTTTGCTGAAGCAACTGACAAACAGCCCACACATAACAGTATCAATGTCTACCATGCTAGCTACACAATTATAAACAAATGTGCAGATATAGCATTCAGTGACAATATCAATCTGTTTAATTTCTTTCTCATTTTAAAAAAAAGATTTTAACACAAAAAAAAAATGCTTTCGTTATAAATTTATCCCTGTCTGAATCAACAAACATGAAAAATATATATGTATGTATATATATATTGGCAGTGCTCCAGCATGGCCACAACCTTTGAACTGAAACGCATAAAAGAAAGAATATGTCTTTGTCATCTTTTCTATTCATAAATTTCTCGTTTGTTTCCTGTTTTGAGTATGTTTACACAAAAACACACTCTTTCAGTCAAATCATGGCCACAGCTTAAACATATTTTTGATATTTTTTACTTAGATTCTTATAAGATATCTATCCATCTCTACCTACTGTTTACATTGCTCTGTAATATATGTGTATGTGTCAGCTGAAATTTAGTTAAGTTAAGTTGAACTGAAAACTGAAAAACCAGCATGTTTGAAAATAATAGAGCAGACCAAATAAAATATAAATTCCACGTTTATCATGTATGATGAAGTGTTTGACAAAATTCAGCTTGTGGTAGATTTTTTCCTCACTTCTGCTAAAATAAAGAAATGTAAAGACTGGATACACATATCAAATAATATGGATTAACACTATTAAATGTATGTGTTCTATGCACAAGTGCTTGGACATATGCATATTGTTTGTTGCATTGGAAATAGAGAAAAATAAAATCAAGCTTTTGGTATCCCACTCCTCAGAAAAAAATAACTAGGCAAAGACTGGGTTTTAAACTGTTTACTGTAGATAGCACAGGAGAAAGCTATATACTGGTCAAAATTGTTCATGTGTGTATAGATAAGTGGAGAGCTTAGGAGGATATAGTTATTCTCTCCTCCACTCTTTTCCCCCTTCAATGTCTTTCATGTTCATTTTGTTTAATTTCCCAATCCTCCCATTGGTAATTTGTTTATACTTATAATCCCTCTTATTCTCTCATTTTTCAAATTCTTTCAGTTCGTGCCTTACAGGTTTTGAAAGAATTTTTATCCTGTCTCATCACTTTGCACAAATCCTTTCTTGCGTGTATGTATGAGTACAGAAAAACAAACCTTAATACAAGAAATTTGAAAAAGTTATAACCAAAACAAAGGAGCATGAAAAAAAATGAGGAAATCATAAGTGAGGATAGAGTTATGGAACATAAATGCAAGAAAGAAAGATTTATTTGATGTGAGCAGAGAAAGAATAAAATTAAGAATGACTGAAGCATTGGAGAGAGAGAGAGAGAGAGAGAGAGAGAGAGAGAGGGGCAGTGTAAGTTGCGAGGGTAAACAGAAAAAGAGAAGGCTATGTGAGACAGCGTGTACGCATGTGAACTTACACACAATTTATGTTAATAGATCTGTAAAACGAATTATATTGTATCTAAGACAGAGGAAGGGGAGAGAGAAAGAACAGTTGTTGTGGTGGTGGTGAAATAAGTGATCATAAGGAAAAGAGAGAGAGGGACAAAGATGCAAGGAGAAAGAAAGAATTAGTGAAATTGAAAGACAAAGTGTCAGTAGATCTAAGTAGTGAAGGGATATACATTTGTGTGTGTGTGTGTGTGTATTTCATTCAGTATGAATGTGGTGGGAAGAGAGTTAAAAAGCCTGACAATGAAAGAATGTCAGTAGATATACATATAGAGAAAGGTAGAAAATGAATAGGCTTCTAGAAGGAGAAAAGAATGAGAAGGCTGTTTTCAGTATACATACATACATGTATGCACACACACGCATATATGTAGATATATACCTATGTAAATACATATATATACCTATGTAAATACATATATATATATGTGTGTGTGTGTGTGTATCTATCTTTCTTTCTCTCTATATATATGTCTGTGTGCGTTTGTGTATTCTACATAAAGAATGTGTCAGTACATAAAATAACTAAAAAAAAAAGCAAATAAAGTGACAAGCTTTTGCTACAAAGAAAGATAAAGTGGAGAGGATGTGTTTTCTGTAAAGAGAAAGACACTAAATTTATATAAAGAATATGAGAAGAGATGAAAACTAAGTATATAACTAGGATGAGCATGAGTAAGATATATAAAAATGATATGAGTGTCTAAATAAAGTGGACAGGGACGAGAACTATATATAAAAAGTTTGTAGATAAAGGGAAGGTCTACATAACATGGGTATGGAATGATATATATATATATATATATATACACACACACACACATAAACATACAAAGAGAGAGAGAGAGTATAGCAAAAGAAATGACAAAGAAACAGTATGATGAGAAAGATAGAAAAAGTAGGAAGTGAAGAGGACATGGAGTAAGTAGTTGGTATATGAAGATAATAACAGCAAAAGAGGACAGTTAGTGTGTGTGTGTTTGCAGGCATGCGTAGATATATATGTATATATATATATATATATATAAAATGAGGTAGTTTTGGTGAAGCAATGTGTGTTTGTATATATATATATTTAAAGAAAGGCAAGAGAGAAACAGAATGTCTTTAAACAAAGAATGAATCATTAGATATATAATGGGAAGGACAGATAGGAGAGTTTGTCTATATAAAGGATAGCTGAGAGTGCATGAAAGTGTGTGTGTATTATATATAAAAAGGATAGAGAGTCAGTAGTTAAGAGGACAGCGAGCCTGTTGGTTTGTAAACCATGGTGGATTATTATTTTGGTGTTGTATAGGTAAAAAGAAAGAACATAGTAAAATTAAGAGACAGAATAATTGGGTAAGAGAAAGAGATGAGAGAAGAGAATAATAGGGTATTTGGAGAAAAATCAGCAGAGGATAAAAGGGAGAGTTTATTAAATGAGTAAGGAGAGGGTTTAGAAAATAGGTTAGTGGACAGAATTATGCACATGAAATTCCCCAGTGTAGAAATGAGTAATGTTTTGTTGATCATTGACAGAAGTTGAGATGACTTGGATCATGTTCTGCATTTAATTCTATGGTCAAGTCACAGGCTTACTTTCCCTGTCTTTGACATCATTGCCACCAACCAAACTTTAGCTTCTATTACATAACTGTATCTCCATAGCTAATGCATCCGCATCTACCATTTCAGATATTTGTTTCATTACTACCACCTCTGTCATTTTTGCTTTAGCATTACTCTTACTCAGTTCCTACAATCATTTCTCTTCTCCATTCTGACACTCAGACTCACTTCCTCACATTTGCTGATGACTCACTCATTTTAACTTTAGAGACAAGCACAGATAACAGCAGTAGAGAACTTCATTTAGTTTGCTTTCTTTTCACATTTTGTTTTGTTTTCTTTTTTCAGTCATACACTCACTCCCCAGTTCAAAATATCTGCTGTCTTTCCTTTCTTTTTCTCCACTCAAATAGTTTCTCTCATCAACCTCTTTTGATATTCAATACAATAATGAACTCAGTAAAAATACTCTGTTGCTTTCAATAACTATCATTTTATATAAGGATCAAGACAGAAGAATAAATCTTTTTTTTTAAAAATAAGTTGTAACTAAATTATACAGTATTTCTGACCATATATATTTTCATTTCTTTTAATAAATATAAGCTCTTAGCCACAAAGGCTTTTTTCACATTCATGGCAGTAATACATCTAAAAGCTATACATTGCTGCACAACATAATTATTTTCATTAACTATATATCTGTAAGTTAGTATATTCCGAGACAGATTTTTTAAGTATGATAGATACAGAAACCTAGATAAATATTTTTCAAGAGTTTGTAACTGAATTAGATTAAGAACATTTTATTTTGAATACTGTCACTTCTATTTTTATCCTAAATATTTAAGCTTTAAACCAGTGGTTCTCAACTGGGGTCCACAAGCAAAATAGTAAATTGGGAGATCCTAATATTAAGAGTCCATGAAAAAAGTTTGCTTAAAAGACACCCATGCTGGTGACACATTAAAGGCACCCGGTACACTATCTGGATTGGTTGGTGTTAGGCCAGTTTCCAGTCAAATCGTTTAACTCATGCCAGCATGGAAAACGGAGACTAAATGATTTATTTATTGCAAGAAACAGCTAGGTTTCTTTCGCTAACATTTTACATAGTTCAAACTACACAAGTGAATGTGTGAAAAACAAAATAGGAATTTTGAAAGTTTATGTAAAACTATAAGAAAAATTAGTTTTTAAACATCAAATTGATGTGGGGGTACACCAGAATATAATAATCAAAGGGGTCCATAGATAAAAAAATGGTTGAGAACCACTACTTTAAACCTTAAGGATCAGGGAATTTCATTATTGTTGATAATAGAATGATAATGAAAAATATTGCTTAAAAAAAATACTTTTCAAGTCAGATGACCTTAACCTCTGGAAATTGCACCTTAACTCAACATAGCACTTAATAAATACAAATTTATAGGCATGAATGAGTAGTTATGAAGGTCAGTTTGCAACCAATAATTTTGGATTCATCCCACTACACAGCACCTTAGATATCTTCTAACATAGCCTTGACCTATAACCATGAGAGTAGAATTTGATAGAGAAACTGTGCAGAAGTCCTTTTGTATGTATAACTAACAATCTTTAATGGTTTTCCTAGTTCAATACTAAATTTAAAAAATTATACATTAAATATATATAACAAAATCAAAGCTCCTTTAAACAGAATTCATTACATTCAGATGTCTTATTAGAAATGACAAGAACCACCACTTGTTTGTAAATTTTCATTTGGGTCGCTCCTTAACGCTTTACCTGTCAAAAGCATTTTCATAAGTGTCCTAAACATCCATGCTTGTTTTCAGACTTCTAGTTAGTTAGCCCTTGTTTCACATGTTCTCAGCAATATAAAGCTTTCCTAAGTCCCAAGTTACTCTGGTGGTTGAAAAAAATTGGGAATATGAATCAACTAGGATGCTTTGGACGCTAGTGAAATACGTACTGTGTATCATGCGATACACAGGACATGCAAAAGTTAAATTCAATACAATGCGTGATAAGATAAAGTAATAATTATCATTTTAATATGTGAAGGCGCATGGCTTAGTGGTTAGGGATATTCGTCTCAAGATTGTGTGTTCAATTCCTGGTCGCATGTTGTGTCCTTGAGTAAGATACTTACTTTAGGCAGTGATCTCGTAGAATTGTTAGCATGCCTGGCAAAAAATACTTAGTGGCATTTCGTCTGTCTTTACGTTGAGTTTTGAAACCATTATTTTAATACAGAATTTTCACTAGTAATATTTTAAACATCTTTAAAATATTTTTACATGAAACTGATTGCAAGTAACTAATACATTTTAACATAAATTACTGACAAGTTGGATATGTATGTAAATTTTGGTCCAACAATATATTAGACAATGTTTCAAACTTGATTTGAAACCATGACTTAGTAATATGCAACTTAATAATTCAGTTAATGCTTTGCTTACACAAAACCTATTTTGTGCAATATTAAGAATATGGCATGGGGTCACGACGCCCATAGCAGGCAAAGTGTCAAATACTGCCTCAAGTCACCAGTAATTAGAAAATGGTTCACTGGTGGCACAGGATCCTGTTTGTCTCAACTATGAGCATTCAGTTTGACCAGCTGAATTCTTATTTGTGAAGTTAATATATTCTACAAACATGTGTAACTTCATTGCAATTCTCACACCAGCCTGACAAGACTCGATTTAAAAAAATTATAAGTTCAATTAAGAGATATAGAGAAGAACCCAGTACTTTACAGATCCCAAAAAGGATGTGAGGAAAAGTTAACCATGGAGCTGGAACAAAAACTGTAAGCTTCTGGCCATTCACTGCTAGAATGAACCTCTGCATGATCATTCTATTTAGTCAAATATCCCCTACCATTTTAAGTAATAAAAGAACACATTTGAAGATGTAGTGCTTCATAGCCAGAATAGCTTTGATCATATATCTATTCAATCAGAAACTAAAAGTTTCTGCAAGACATTTTCAGTCCAGGTTATATGCCCTGCCCTGTCTTTAAGGTATTGCCTTTCAAACAGATTATAACAATAAACCACCAGAAACTTGAAACTCATTTATGTACATTATATCCTGAAAGCATATTGTCGAATGCTAATTGTAACATTCAGGTCATGATAAAATGGAAATGAAAAGAAAACCCAATAAAATATGCCAGTTAAATTCAATTAAGAAAAAAAAAATCAATGGTGTATGATATTTAGAACTAAAAATTAATATGAAATTTGATATAATTGACTAGAGTAAAGACTAATAATAGTAAGAGAGGATTTATAAGAAATAAACTGATGAGCTGTCACAAAAACAAATTCTTTTTTCTAAATATTTCAAAAGGAATTTAATAGTGACAATTTATATCACTTGTGTTTTGACTAACAATATTAGGATACTCAGTCTCTAATTCTGCCTATTCCTCACATACATGTGTAGCCAATTCAGAGAGGTCATCTCATCAACCCCTCTCATGCAGTCATACTCCTTTTGAACCTTTAGTAATTTTCTTTTCATGTCATTCTCCATAACAGCAAAAAGAACTTTAGCATTCAGCTTACTGTCAAATGTAATGCTTTTTCTTTCACATCGTTTTGAATTAATCATGCATTATCTCATAGCTTTGATATTCCAATTATATGATTGTATATTTTTAGAATGGCATTGTAAAATAGGTTTAAGAGGACAGATCTGGCTGGTTTGAACATTAAACAGGTAGAATACTGGGGCTGGATATGACCAATCAATGCTTTCAAAGTACATTCAGATTTCACTTGCTGCATCTGTTTGTTACCTTTGTCCATAATATTCCCTGCAGTTCCACATTTTCAATGTATTAATTTTTTGCTTCCTTTGTTAAATGCCCAGCTCCTGCATCAATACCAGATTTTAACTCATCCATAGCTTCCAGTCTGACCTCTAATCATACATTCCTTTAAATTTGAAATTCACCTCTGAGGTTTAGTTTCTTCATTTAGGATTTCCAACATTTTTCTCCAGACACTTCCTTATCTGCCATCTAGAATGTATTGTCCATATACCTCAACTTATGTTATACGATTTTAAGCCTACTGTGTCACTGTACATGTTGAAAGTAAAAAAAAAAGTACACAACTCTTGATTGTAAACTATTCATTCAGCCCATACTGTAATTTTTCTTTTAAGTTTCATATCCATAGTATTTGATGATTTACAAAACTCAAAATATTAGAATACAAAATGCACCCAACCATTTTTGCACGAAGTACAGATTTCACGCATAACGAAAGGAAGTGCATAATATATAACGCAAATGTAATCATATTGTATTTTATTTCCACTTATTATTACCTTGTAATATATATGTATATACAATACAACTCAAAATTTAATTTATCCAGTCTGGTGGTTGATCAAAATCATATCAACCTCATCATTTTAGTTATTCAGTTGGTTTGAACTGGTCCTTACCATTTTTACAATACAAAAAAAAAAAAGCATGAAATTACATCAAAATTAAAAGGCCCTGACTCCTTTAACCCTTTATAACATTCAGATTATCTTATCAAATATAATGCTTTTTTATACAGTTTTAAATTAATCATACATTATCTTGTAGCTTCCATACTTCAATGTGATTGTCTAGTTTTAGAAAGACACTGTAAGCTAGGTGTGAAGACCAGATGTGCCATTTGAGCATAAAGGATGTAGAATAAATATTTGGGCCTGATTAAATGCTAAAAGGTTAAATCAGTGATTTTTACCATACGTGAGCAAAAATATATTTGAAAAGGGTGATTCTGATGGAATGACAGCCATTAGCATTGAATATAAAATGTATTCAAATGAGTTAGAAGCCATCTATCTGCTGGTACTGTATAAAAAAATGTATGTACTTTAGTTTCAAATAGTTTTTTTTTTAGTCATAGAAGAGCATAAAACGTTTATTGAACTAAAAATTCAGTAGCATTAAGCAAATATCAATACAGGATACCACTTTTACCTGAAGAATCTAGCCCTGACTAATTGAAATACACATTTACATATATAAACAACTCTTGGTTTCACTTACAATATTGTCAAACTGATTACTCTGCAAATATCATGACCCATGACTTGCCAATCAATCCTATCCCTAAGTCTAACTGTAAACCTAATCCACAGTAGGTCATAAAGTACATGCAGTTGGTTTGCCACAGAGGCTGATCTTATATGGCCAGTAGATTCAACATTTGGAGAAAGCACAGGAAAGAATATTTACTGAATTTCAATTTTTAAGAGCTGTTAAACCTTGTATCAAAAACATTTCCAATGATCTTCAGCCACATTTTCATTCTACAATTAATTACAACTTAGATTTTATGCATTGACCTAATTAAAGTGTCAGTTTCTCATTCTACAGCTAATTACAATAAAATAGTTCAAACTATAAAATTTCCTGTTATGAGGGACACTGCCTTAATTGGGTTAATTACTGCAGAATATGCACCGGATTGGAAAATCCTATAGGTAATGAAAATAGCCATAAGTTGCAGGATAGGAATATCCAGAAATTTTATGTGTAGCTGACTTACAAATGCAAAAATCTTAATGCCAGCAACTTAAACTTGGCGTCAGAATGGGTTTAAATACCATTCACAAATTTACCTGCACATCTGCATTTCGTTTGTATCAATTAATAAAGCAAGAAATTATATAAATGTTAGACTAATATTGAAACAGGACATTTACCTAATTGTAACTAAAAATCTAGAGGCAATTGGCCAATGTTTTATGTAAGAACTGCTTAATGCAATGCCTGTAGCAATATTTAGACTTTCAATCAGTTGTCAGCCACTGGTAATAACTGGAATATATTTCTATAATTCTAAATGACCTCAAATCAACCTTTTAATTAAGAATTGGTGCACAGAAGGAAGCTTATTGACATTAACAATAAGTAGATTAAATGTCAGTAAAGAATTTAGAATATATATAATCCTTAATGATTCAGGTAAAAGGAAAATTAGAGCATAAAAACTAAAGAATAAGATGTACAAGCCATAATCCTGTTCAATATGATCCTTACTTTGATCTGCTACAATTGTATCACTAAGTTATACTACTTCCTAGGTAACAATAACAAAAGCAGATAACGAACGAAGTTGCAAAGCTCAGAATTAATTTAAATTAGCTATATATAATATATAAGCGTTATTGCATCTAGAAAGATTTTGCTCCCTTATTGGCATATGGAAGATGGTAAACATTGTGCCTAAAAGGTATGACCACAGGCCTAATATCTTAGTCAAAATGAAGCAGCAACACTTCACGCAAGAAAGCTGCTCTGTAAAACAGGTCTAAAATATGTAAACGAACATTGCAACTTTTTCTTCACCTGTTATTGCAAATCACACTTCTGATGCCACTCAAAAATGTACAAGCCCTAGAACACACATTTCTGGCTTTGTGCACATAGTTGGCAAATGAGTCGAGAAAGTGTAAGATCTCTTCTGTCTGGTCATATTAAGACTAATCAACCTGCCCAATGTTGGGGTCACAAGAAAGTGCTACACCCAATATTCTACCAAGTGGTTGGAAATAAAAAGGGCATATTCATGCAAGTACCAGACACCAACTCATCCAGCAAAGCAAACGTAAGTGGGCACAATTGTTTTTTTTATTAACCCATCTTTTACTGATACATAGTAGGGTGGATGTGGAACTCGAAACATTGGACAAGTAAAAAGTTAAATGATCCTTATTTACAGGTATGCTTTTCCTATTTAAAAAATACCATATATGTAAATACCTTACAGCCTTGACCTAACTAGTTATGTATTTATCTTACCTTTCTTGCACCAGATCACATTGCCCTTAGTAGGTATGTTAGGTGATCCAGATCAAATTTTAATATTCAACTTCAACGGTTCTTCCAAAAGTTACATGTGGATACCCATATTGTATGTTAAACACACCTACTGTACTAAGATAATCCTAAAGCTGATAAAACACTCAAGTTGCACACTAAGCTTCAATGAAATTAACAGGTGAGTTGACACTGGCAACAAATGGCTGCCTTTTGAACTTGGCCCTGCATATATTAATCATTAAAACTAGACTGACCAGTAAGACAACTACATTTAGTCATACATGACTGCTCCAGAAAAATAGTTCAAATAATGAACCCATGAAATGTTTGCACATCCCAATAACAATAGAGCTGAAAGAAAAAAGAATTAAAAAAAGCCACAACAGTAACATGAAGAACAAGACATTTGTGGTACACATGAAACCATTTATTCACCATCAGGAAGTATGAAGGAGGATTTATTTTTTGCAAACTCTTTGCCACATACACAAGCCATTCAATCTATTTAAAACTTTGTATACAGTCCTCAGTGGCAAGACCAACAAGGGGCTCTCTCCTCATACAGAAGGCTGGGAAGGGGGGGACGAAACATAGAAATCAGGATTCCCATCACCCATGACGTTTTCAATACTATGCTAAAAATGAGTTAAAATTGCTTTTTAATATCAATCTTCAAAGTAACCAATAAAGAAAAATATCTAAACACTTGCAATAAAAAAAATTTAACCATCAAACCTCCTTGTGGTAAACAAAATTTACACGGAATCAACACCCGTAAAATACAGGTGCAAAGGTGGTCGAAGTGAATTGGCAATGGGTCACCAACTTTAGGTAGCACAACGTTGTGCGAGTGAAATTAGTCATAGAGGGATACTACCCTATCCCTAACCAAATAACCTACAAGATATTTTACTTATAGGTGGATGACAAAAAAAAAAAGAAAAAGTAAAGAAAAACAAGTGATGATATTGTATTCTGTAAACAATGAAAAGGTAGCAAAAAGCTATGTATCTGTGATGAAAGTTATGAGGAAATTTTTTAAAAAAACTAAAGAAAACACTGGCAGGCAAGTCCCCCTCATTTTTTCCATTTGCCGTCTCATGTTGGCTGGCAGGCATGGTTGGAGAAGGAGGAATAGGGTAGAAGAAGCCAACTAATAATGCAGTCTACATGGAAAAATATATAGTAAATATGTTATTGGTTTCACAACTAGCTACTATACTTAAGTATTGAAAACATCTTGTCAAGACGTTAAGGACAAGGATGGAAGGAAGAAAAAAAAAACAATTAACAACTTATAATTTATTGAGAACTCAAAAAAGATGATAGCAAATGATATGATCATTTATACATCTTAATGAAATGCCAACTAAATTAGCCAGAAATGTGCTAAAAAGTACACTCTGTTCATAAGAGATTTTGCCAGAAATCATGACTCTGGTGCTACAGCTTCCTTCTCTTCAGTTTCTGTTTTTGATTTCTTAGATGGGCTGACATCGTCCCTTATGAAGTCATCTGGGGCTCTTTTGCGCGGGCTGATCACATCTGAAGAGGAACAATAAGCTTCAGTCAAATATACCCCGGTAAGTAGCGGCGAATGGAAAAAAAAAGTAAAATAAAAAACAAAAAAGTATGGTAGTGATGCGTGCGACATTCTGGCGTGGAGCATGAATCTTAACCGCTCCGTAACGAACCAGGGAACACCCACACCTCTACAGAACCGACCAACATACATACCACACTTTCCATGTGTCTCAGCTGAAAATACAAAGAAAAAAAGACATCCCTCTCCCCGAGCTTTTTAAGCAAAGCGGTAATGGCAAACCTACCGTCTTCGTTCTCTTTCTCGTCATTTTCTTTGTTGTTTGTTTCTTCTTTGTTATCATTACAATCCTCAGCTCCAGATTCAGATTTGTCATTCGACTCGGAGTCATCCGGCTGTTCAGAACTATTTACTTTGTCATTGTCTTCTTTACCAACTTTTTTATCTTTTTTTTCTTTTTTATCTCCAGTCTTGCCATCTTCAACCTTCTTTTCGGTCTCCACCTGAAACAGGTAGCAATAAATATAGCAGCTCTAAACACATAGACCCCCCAAAAATAAAAAGGTATATTTCAACAAATGTGAGAATAAAATCAACGTAAAAACCAAATCTTACTTCAGGCTTTTTATCATCTACTTTCTTGACAACTGGAGTCTCAACTTCAGTATCCTGGGTCCTGAATAAAGTAAAATACTATAAAATAAAATCTATTCTCTATAAAGATCGATGCATCGCTAAAACTCAGTTGCTGCACTTAGCCGTTAAAAAGAAAAACAAAACAAAAGTTTACCCACCACAGAAATTTACTCAATTAAAAATTATAATGTGGGAAATCTGAATAATCAAAGATTCAAAATTAAATTTCTCATCTACATACCAAAACCAGCTTTGTTAGAGAAAAGAAAACTGATCTACAAACAACGGCACCTAGCCGTTTCCTCTAACGAAACAGCAACACACTTGTATGTTTGGCATTCTTTATTATAAACAAACAAGCGAATAAACGGAACGAGGAAAAGAAATGTGTTAGTTAAGTAGATAACTATTTCGGTGGCGGAGGCGGGTAAAACTACTAGAGATAAAAATTTGCCGGTGATAGATGGAGGGGGAGAAAGGAAAGAGTTAGTGGAAGTTGGAGGCAAGTGGTAGCGGCGGACAGGACCACTGCTTTGTGCAGAATGGAGCTTTCAGCACCAGTCAATACAAAGTCAACGGTTGACTAAAGCCTTATTTCTTTAGCCGAACTTTTTTTTTCAACGCTCCCTATCCCTGGCCTCATCATCCGCCAACCCTATCCCCTCCTCCGCGCTGCTCAGAAAGCCGCTCTAACCCTCTCAATCGATAAGGACAGTGACGGACACCGCGAAACGGCTAGTCTTGTCTACAAACCTAAAAAGTGACCGGGGCTTCAGGGAAACCAAAGAAATAAAAACGTCGTAGCTATCATTCATATAAGAGGCATATCATTAAGTGGAGCCAAAGAAAAATAAATAAATGACATTTAAAAAAAAAAAAGAAAACTAGAACTAACCATGGGGCACACCAGTTTAACCGGACAAAGACTTAGCTAACATATCAATTTTAACAGGGGAACGTAGAACGAAAATTACATTTTTCATTAAGAAACTATATATATATTGCACACAATACTCTATATTATAATACAAACAAATTAACTATTAGAAATCTATATTTTTTTAATTAAATTCATGACAGAAGAAACCCAAATTACATCTAAAATTAATTAGAAGGAATTTAGAAATGTATACACGAAATACTTAAATTACGTGACATGAGAAATAAATTTGCATCGCAGAGTTTTTGCTTAGCCTCTCAGAACAAAAGAGCCACCAACAATAGTAACAACAATAGAAGTCAGGTATATAATATACAAGTTTTGGAAGATAACAGAGCGGGGAACGATTTTTTTTTAAGGTAAACCTTTTAAATAACCATTTAAGAATAAATAGAAATCTGCGTTTTTTATCTCGTTCATTTTAAAAGAAAATATACGGCGACGGCAAAGAAAAAGATCTGGAAAATTAGCAAACTGATTTTCATTAATAACTTATGCTTCATAAAATTATAATTCCATCAATAAATCTTTATTATAACACAATTCCTTTAGATACTAATGTTTTAGTGAAATAATAAAGAATTATTTTAATTTCTGAGCACAAATATAGAGACGACCAATCATGAAAAAAAAAATTTACATGGAATTTCGGAAAAAAATTGATAAAAAGTAAAAATTTTACACTAAAAAGCAGAATAGTGTAATAATTTCATTGAAGTTGAGAGGAAAGAAAAAATTTTCTTACTTTGTGTCTGGCATATTTGTATTGAGTGTGATTTCCCTAAGTAAAAATAAGAACGGAAAGCAAAATGCCGGTGTGATGTGAGAAAGGCTACTGATCTCACTCAAAGCAGACGATCGACTAGATTTGGCACAGCTTCCCGCCAACCGTAGCTGCCCGTGCCGGCCCCGTTCCTACTCGACGTTCATTGGCTGCTATTTTCCACACGCAGGTGGCGGCACAAACAAGCATCGGTCACGTGCACAACTATGGCGACCACCAATCTACATTTCGAGGACTTGAAAATCTTACTACAGGTTTCCTCGATTATTTTTTTCACTATTTTTTTTCTAAATCCATACTAAAGATCCTCCATTTTACATACCACATATTTTCCTTCGCAGCTATATTTATAAATTTTCTGTTTGAATGCAATGTTTTCCCGATTTTAGTAACTTACTTTCATTCAAACTTTCGGATATGCTTCAGTTTAATTAATATCAATAACATTTCTCAGTAAATTGCTTTCAATAAATATTTAAGGAAATAAAATTATTAGGATATTTAATTAGTCTTCGTTAACCAAGGCAAATTGAAACTTCCGTAAGTAATTTAATAAAGATTGTCTTTAACCTGAATCCAGTATTCAAAGTTAGGTTTACTAATTGTGAGGTAGACTAAATTATTAAATACAATTTAAGAAATTCTCATACTTATTATTATTAACTGTAGTAGTAGTAGTAATAGTACGAATTTAAAATGTTTGTAACTTTTAACAAGTAAAGTAAAAAGTACTGCAAAGAATGTTATTCGTGAATTATCGCATGATTTCGTGACACACCCACTTCTGATAGATAAACACCGCCGTTAGTTTACTATATGATTGTGTTTAATTCAGTGGGTTTAAATGTAATTCATTCAAAACAACTAATTTTGAAAACAAACCTTTTTTTTATAACCAATATTCACCTGGATATTTTGTGGGTAAAATAAATTATCCTTGTTCCATGTGAGTCTCTGGACTCAGTGATATGTAAAACATGTTCCAGTAGAAGTTTAATATTTTCCCTATCCTTTTAGTAATAAGTCGAACTTGATAAATTGATAGATTCAGATTTACATACCTGTCTAAGAACTCATTAGGAAGATTGAACACCCGTTAGAAAATAAGTGTAAGCTTGATAGTGGCTAGTATGTTAGTGATTCCAGTTATTAAAAACTAGATGAAGAAACCTAACAACTTAGAAGAGCAGCAGAAACATTCAACTGTAGATCTTGCCAAATAAGAACATGCTTTTATTATTGTTTACTCGTAACAGCTTATTGAGAAACGTAGCATTTGCGAGTCCTATAGTAAATTCGATGTTGGTAAAAAAATATCAAGATATCTTGTATGTGGTGCGGTTGTGTTGATGTGATTTCTAATGAAAATAAATACATGAAGACTGATCAATTATATATTGAAGTTGCTTTTATGAAGTTCAAAGGGCTGCACTGAACTTTTTCAGCAACTAATTTTCATGTATAATTGTGTCTATAGTATCAATTCTGTGATATTGTATTTTCAAGTAATGACAGACTTGTTTGCACAATTTCTTTTACTTTCGTTCAATCTATCCCTCTCCTTCTTTAACCCCAAATTTACAGTATAGAAGAACTGAACAAAATTCTATGCTTACCTACGATTATACTTGACCGTTTTTCATGGACATTAATTAGTGATGTAACATAGCATCGCTATGCTATCCTCAAAAGTACACTAAAATAATAGTAAGATCAATGATCTAAGTAGACACATTTGTGAACCACTGATTGAGGTTGTGAAATAATAGAGAAAGGCAAGACAAGACAAATAAAATAGCTTCTCAGAGGAGAGACTAGATATGTAATGGAAAAATGCAGATAGTTATAATGCGTTAGGACAGCAAGAGAGAGTTGAATATGCAGAATGGAGTAAAACTGTTAGCAAGAAACTAACAATGAAACACTACAGGGATGATTGAAAGTGTTGTTGGACAGGGTAGAGGTTTCAGGAAAGTCTAAAAGAAGTTTGCATAAGGTTGGAAACAACTAATCGACATTCTAGAAGCCAGTAAGTGTAACTACAGTGAACAAAGAAATTTTACCAAGAACTGTGTCCTAATCAGCAGATAGAGGATGAAATTGCAGATATTCTACCAGTAGCTATAAAAGGAGTTGAAAATGCTATCAATACTATGAAGAAAGGCAAAGCTCCAGGCCCAGATAACATCACCATTAATCCTTAAAAAATAAGCTAACCTTTCTATGAAACAAAGAAAATCATCATCATCATCATCATTTAGCATCCATTTTCCATGCTGGCATGGATTAGACTGGAGACTGACAAGCCAGGGAGCTGCACCAAACTACAGTCCGTTTTGGCTTGTTTTCTATGGCTAGATGCCTTTCCTAACACCAACCACTCTAGAGAGTGTACCAGGTGCCTTTAATGTGTCACCGGCACATGTGTTTTTAACGTGTCACCAGCACAGGTGTTTTTAACATGTCATCGGCACAAGTGTTTTTAATGTGTCACTGGCACTGAATAAACGAACCAACACTATCACAATCCTGCTTCACAAGAAGCACAATGCAAAAGATGCTACTGCATTATAGCCCTATCAACTTTGTAAATTGTGTTTATAAGATGTATCATTGATAGAATCAAAACTCTTAACAAAGATCAACCATGAGAATAAGCAGGCTTCAGTAAAGGCTATTCCTTTCTTGGCTATAAATAGGCCTTTGACTCAGTAGAAATAGAACTAATCATTACAGCCCTCAAACAAGAAAATTACAATAATTGTAGTCACTCATATGATTACTCAAAGTCTGAACTATTCCAACTGGCGAAAAGAGTCTGATAGCATGTCTAGAATAAGATTTTTGCTAGCCGGATTGTGAATCAAGAAGAATTAGGATTGATGGGAATACCCAAATCATTTGATCCTACTGTTTGCCAGCAGCATGTTGTACTCAATGAGTTCAATAAGAGAAACAGTCAGCCTCCTCATGAACTTGAAGAAAACTCAAGTGATGGCAAATGAAAAACTAGATGAAGAAACCTAAAAATAAAACTATTGAGCAATCTGTCCAATGGTCTTATTCTCAGTAGATGTCATTAAGACTACTGGATAATGTCTCCTGAGGTCAGAGCATCTAAGCAATGCTAGTCAAGGATGAGGAGATCACAGTGAAGTGGTAGTCTTTGAGTTGATCTTATATCATCCTTAAAGAGCAATATCACCATGATTTTGAAAAGAAGAATCATCATCATCCTTTAACGTCTGTTTTTCCATGCAGGCATGGGTTAGACGGTTTTGACTGGAAACTGGCAAGCT
>JAOPUL010005356.1:25407970-25419744 GCA_027564515.1 Octopus rubescens
CATATATCTGAAAAGAGGCACACTCTAAAAATTAGAGTAGTGATATTTATAAGGTTGTTATGGCCGCTCAGAGTGTGACCATTGGTTTCGCACCTATAAAGCGCCTAGCTGTATAGGTAACTTGTCAGACTCAAATGGCCCGCGGCACATAGCCCCCTCTATAATTGGGGGGTGGGGTGTAAACGTCATGGTCAGTTAATTTTGTAAACAAAAAAGGGTCACTCTCTGACCGGCTATAACAAACAACCTTATATATAGAGAGAGAACATTATACAGTCACACAAGCCTCAATAAATGTGAAGCTATCTCCGAGCATAATAACTACTTGGTTAGAACGTTCAAGTTCAGTTGTCTTCTTAATTGACTGCATAAGGCAAGGACAGAACATTAAATAAAAAGATATAAATTTCTAAACGTTCAACAGTTTACGCACACACACACACACTCTTATCTACTTCTGTCCCTCTCTCTTTATTTGTATACGTGCCTGTCTCAAAGTGTGCCTGTTTGAACGAAATGCTTTGGCTACTCTTTTTAGTTTACTCGGACACAAAGAAGCGCAAAAAGATAAGGAGAAGGGGGAGAAAGAGAAAGAGCAAGACTGATCAGCATATGTGTATATATGTGCGGAACTGATTGTGGCCACCATTTATTTATTATATATATATATATATGTGTGTGTGTATGTATATATATATAGTACTGGGGTTAGTTCGTTCGACTAAAATTCTTCAAGGCGGGTGCCCCAGCATGGCTGCAGTCTAGTAACAGAAACAAGTTATATTAAGATTGCGAAAATGGATGAAAAGAAAGGAAGATTCGATAGGAAAGAAAGGAAGGGAAAGGAACAAAGAGATTGAGCGAGTAAAACGTAGATGTCAGGAGGCGAACATTGCAAGAGAGGGGGAGGCAAAGAATTAGTGAAGTGGTTTAAGCAAGCGCGGTGAAGAGGGATGAAAAAAGAGGGAGAAAGAAAGATACTGTATTAGAGAGATTGGCGTGTAGGGAAAATAACGAAACTAAGAGAGAGGTTTGAAAAAGAAGGAGCACGAATAAATTAAACTGGGAGAGAAAGACAGGTCAGTTCAAGTTCGAGGAAGAAACGAGGAAATAAAAATATACAAAGAGTGGGAATGAATGAAAGGGAGTGGGGCAATAAGACATTCATATATATATATATATATATATATACACACACACACACATATATACATACAAAATGTATGTATATATATAATTATTCATTAATAAAAACTTGTCTGAAACAGCTGTAGTGAACCTTAACCTATTTGTGTATATATATTTAATCGCCAGAAGTTACAAAGTAAACTCAGTGGTCGAGTTTCGTTTATTGGCACTTATCAAATATATATAGAGAGGTGGGGTAGATTGGATGAATGAGAGAAGTATAAAAGAAAATAAATAGATAGAAATGCATAGTTGGGCAGTAGATTGAAACAAAGGAAACGTGAAAGAAAACGATATGAGGCGAACACATATTTGTATAAACAAAGAAATGTAACCTTTGGCGTTTACTCAGTACACTGAACTAGCTTGCCGTCACTATTATTAAAACTATTATCGTTTCTAATGTATTCGAGATCCTTTTTTGTGTGTATGTTACTATATTACCACGCACATGTTTGTGGTTGTGTGTGTGTGTATATATATATATACCAGTGGTGAAATCTAAAATTTAGTATAGTATACACATATTCATTTAATAGAGAACCACCTATGGGCACATTACGCTATAGTAATGGTGTATTTCCTGAGATATTTGCTGTCCCTTTCATTGTTTCTAGACTCTTATCTTGCCCTCCTGCTTTCACTAGTTTTTTCCTCTTATTTCTTGTTAAAGTTCTGCCCGATTGCTTTCGGAGATTTACATAATAACAATCGCCCGTTTATATCATTTGTCTTGCCTCAAACGTTTTGTAAACCCCTAACGTTTTCTATTAATGGAATTTGTATGCAATTGCCCTGATGGTTAAATAAAAGAGTTATTATTTAAATTTAATATCTCATATTTTCTAAGTCTGTATGGAATGTAATAACCTTTAATGGCTAAATAAAGGAGAGAATTATTTCTTTTGTGAGAAATATTTTTTGACCGATCTTTGTGTGAATGTCACGGATGTTTATTCTTATTTAAAGGATTCACATAGAAGCGCACTAACAAATTACATTTGTTGTATATTTTATAAATTTTTACAAACACTTGGTGAGCGCGCATGACCCCTATTGACACCTGCTCGGGCGCGAACATGTGTCGGGTGCCACTAAATAGTGTGCGTGTGCGTGAAACTCTCGGCCCTTGAGCCACTTTTCTAACTTCATACGAATTAAAATATATACTCATGTTTCAATTCTCTCTCTCTCTTTCTCTCTCTCTCTCTCTCTCTCTCTCTCTCTCTCTCTCAATCACACGCACACAAGCATTTTATATGTAGGCGCATTCAAGTTTATTTAAATACAAACTTTAAACATATGTATTAAGCTATACACATATTTATATTAAAAAAATAATTATGAATCTATAAAAGCTAGTGCTAGATATTTATTTGATTTTCTTTTTTAGTTTTCGATTTATTGAATTAAAAGAAGTTTTTTTCTTTCTTAAAGTTGTTTCAGAGTAGCCATACTCGCCACAAAAAGTAATCTGAGACTACGATTTCGATTCTCGGAAGAAACCATTTCACCCTACCCCTGAGACTATTAACGCCCTGGAGAAAAGATTTATTTCGCCCAATCTAGTTTTCTTCCAGTAAGTTTTGAGCTTTGTGCCAAGTAAAGAAAAAATCGATATACAGTCATTCCCCGCGTTACGGAAGCGTTGCGTTCCTGAAAGTCATGCCGTTAATATGAAGCTTATTTCCCATTGATTTCCTTGTATATGAAAGTCAATCATAAACTACGGAATTTCACGATGCCACAATATTTTCAGAAACTCAATGTTTCCTTTAAGCGGGAATGTTTAGCACGAGATAGGGTCCCAGTAAATTAAGACGACCGCTTTTTTAAATTCCCATAGCCAAATTATTTCACTCGCACTTCTGCTATTGAGACAAGCATGAAAATTGCCGTTTACCCTCCCTTTTACACCGACTAATGATATAATATAAAGCGAGTCACACATTAATGTAAAATGATTGTAGGATTCTTGCTTTCTTTGGCTGTTAGAAAGGCTTTGTGCTTAGTCAATGCACAAAAATTCAAAACGATAAAAGAAAAGAATTTAATGTTTTAGTCATAGGTCAGTCCTTGCGTATGATGATTAAAGGGCTTTGGAACCGTGATCATACCTTCGTTTTTCTTTTTAAGGTATAGTGTATACAGGACTACATTATTCCTGAAAAGACACGTTTCCTATATTTTAAAGACAATTGGATGTGATTTCGGAGAGATTTTAACTGCTATTTCTAGCAAATCCCTCTTTGACTCGAAAACATTTAATATTATATTATTTATCTTCACTTCATTGTCACTTGAGATAATTATCTGTTGAAAAATGGACGGTTTATTAATTAGAATTAATCTGAATTTAGCGTCTATTCTCCGTATAGTATTTTGGCGCCTAAATGGCTATATCCGGCTCAAGCTGTTGATTTATATTTGTTTATTCAAAATGTAGTCATTATCGCCTTTGCTGTCTTAGTCGTAATGTGACATAATTAGAATGAAAATTTGTGTTGATATCCATCTACTTGGAGCACGCTAAATGAAATATATCATGATGTGTTTGTTGTTGATGGTATTTGTCATATTTTATTGATTTCTGTCGTCTCGTTTAAAATCGATCGTTTTTTGAAAATCCAATAGAAGACAAAATGAAATCCTTAAAATATAGTTTCATTTCTGCTTTTAAAAAAAAACGGACATCGGTTTACTTTTGAAATCAGAATATTTTCTATACTGAAGCCAACCGCAATGGAAAAATAGAAATTGTTGGCGACATTTGGTTTTAAGCATAATGTACCTGGAACCAAAGATAGCCAGTTTTTCACTATTTAATTCAGAATTAGCTATATGCTTTATATATATATATATATATATATATATATATATAATGGGAACGAAATATCCTTTTTGAAAAAGAAATTAAACAGAAACCTGAAAATGTGTAAATAAAACATTGTGGACAGTAAATAAACACACGAGAGAGAAACTAAACAGAGTACGTCTTAGTTCTGTGTGTGTGTAACCATTGTCTCTACTTTTAACGATAATTTCTTCCATCGAATATGATTCGCGTATGAATAAAATATTTGTGATCAAATTAATATTTTTAAAATATTAATTTGATACTTTTAACGATAACTTCTTCCTTCGAATATGATTCGCGTATGAATAAAATATTTGTAATCAAATTAATTTAAAAATATTAATTTTATCACACCAGAAACACCATTTTCACTATGGAATTAATATTACCTAGGAAATTTAAATATTATGTTATGTCAGTATGTTAAGGAATATAGAATGACACAAAACGCAACATATTGGGATACGGACTACAAATCATTTTTTTCTGGTGTATATTATTCCCCGTAGAGTAACATTTAATTTATATATATAAAAACAACAAAAACAGAACAATTCTCATGACAGCTATTTACCAGAAACAGCTCTTTCTGCATATCATGCAATTAAGTGATGGACTTCACCTTATATATTGATTTTTGAATAATTTAGAAATATGATGTAGCCTCGATCTAGCAATTTCTATTTACTATAGAATGAATAGTGTTGTTGCAGTAGTCTAGCAGTTAGCGGAACTAAAATATGCCTTGATTGTAGAGTTATTTCGTTCGTTGATTTTTTAAAAAAAGGTATCCATAGTTAATAAAAACAATTTCATTGATCTATCTGACAAGATTCGTAGATTATCACAAGGCTTCTGAAAATCCTTTCAATTCACTCGTTACTTGTACAATGAATAGTTAAGAAGATACTCGGCTTCCTAATCAACCATTGTCTTGTTGATGAGAGATTTCTGACAATTTTTATGCTTCATTCGGAGACTTTACAGTTAAAAATATAAAAATATTCTGATTCCTCAAAAGAAACAAATACATACATAAAACAACATATTTTTGTTGTTTTGGATATTCTCTATTTCTCGTTTTTACTTAATTACACTGAATGAAAGGAATATAAAAATTATGAATATATTTTTAACGTAAAGGGATGTAGGGGTTTATTTATATATTTTTTGGTGTGAAAAGAAAAGCAGTAGCAGAAAGTTCAGTTTAGTGCTATGAGAAGAATCAGATTGATATATTCTGCCATCACAAGCTGAAACATTGCTTTTTGTAGTTATGTGCAAGGGGAGGCTATCCAAACATTTTTGATTCCCTGGCAATGGTTTTCTATCTTATTTTTTTACATTTTCTACAAATTATATTCTTTTCCCAAGAGTCACCTAAATAGAACACTAACATAAATTATGTGTATTTGTACATTAAAACCTATGGGGGCATAAAGAGAGAACACCACGAAATCTTTGATCAAACTTAAGTAATTGTTCTAGAGTAGTCATGAGCAAACTGCAGCCCGCAGGACTTGCTGAATAGCATGCCTATTGAAAAATTATTTTGAATTTTCTTTGCAGTGTGGCCCACCTGATAATGAGCCATATCTTGTCTCATCATCAGAGTAAGAGGTATCCATTTAGTCTAATCTCAAATTTAGGGTAGGGGAATCAAAATTTAGCTATATGAAAATATTTCTCCTGTAAGAATATCTGTTTTTGTCAATTCACAGCCATACCGTACACATGTAAACACGTATCTAACCTCAACACATACACACTTTTATGACCAACTGCCTTTTTTTTAATTTCAGCTTTACCTAGCTTTAAACCTGTTGCTGAAGAAAGCAATTTTCGCTGACACTCAAAACCCTGAGGTGTTACGAAAGCTTTTTCCAGGTATGTTAAAGTAAAGAAGCAATTTATATAAGTTTATTTTCATAGCATGTATATATATATATATCCATATGCATTAACTGTTGGAAAAAAAAGATTGCTCAATACCATGTTAGAGATTAGTGATATTTTATTTTGGTAGAGTTTGCCTCTTGGTACTCTTGAGTAGACAAAATAAAGTACCAGTCAAGTACTGAGGTTGATTGTATCGACTAACATCCTTCCCTCAAAACTGCTGGCCTTGTGTCAAAGTTTGAAATAATTATTTAAGCATATGCTCTGTGGATAATCAAAACTATTTTTCCTCATTGGGTTTCCTTATTTTCACCCTCACCCCACCCCTTCATTGTAGTGACAGTTCTTGTTTAACTAACCAAGTTGTTGCGTAGCGTCAAGTCAGTGTTGATGGAGCTGCTGTCATAAGCTTAAGAAATATTCAAAGAAATTGGATAATGAGGCATAACTTTAATACAAATATTCAAGAGTTACGCCCCTTGTATAAGTTCTTTGCTTATGCAATGGGAAGTTCTTTTGCGATATTGTGACACTGATAAAATAAGTGCTGAGGAGGGGGGTACTTAAAAGTATTAAATTTATTTGTAATTATCAGAATCAGGAGTGTCATTGACCTTGAGCATCATTCTATCGGAGAAATTACAATTAGTTTTCTCACATAGTTAGTCATTGTTAGTTGCACTACTCTTCACTTGCAGAAAGCATACAAAAACATATTAATAGACTAAACCTAGTTGAGCACTGGGGTCGATGTAATCGATTAGCCTCCTCCACCCCCACAACAACAAAAAATTTCAGACCTTGTGCCTTTCTTAGAAAGGATTATTAATAGAATAAAAACAGCATGGGTTTGAAACTTTGAAATATACGTTTAGGTATCATTATCATCTTCCTTTAACGTTCGTTTTCCATGCTAGCAGGGGTTGGTCGGTTCGACCGTAGCTGGCAAGTCGGGGAGGGGGGGACTATACTATGTTCCAGTCTGATTTGGCTTGGTTTCTACGGCTGGATGCCCTTCCTAACGCCAACCGTATTACAGTGCGTGCTGAGTGCTTTTAACGTGCCACTGGCACCTGACTCTTGACACTAGCGCTTTTATTTGGCACCACACAGGTGATTGGTAGACAGACGGACATATAGAGCAGGGACGAATGAGATCTATAGATCGGAGGCAGACAGACATAAGGACCGGAAACATAGACGGGGGGGAGGGAGCAGACATAAGGGCCAGGAACTCTTAGTCAGATGTACATATAGAGCAGGGACATACGAGACATAGCCAAGACCTATAGATCGATGGGGTACATATAGTCGGGGGGAGGGGGGCAGACAGTCATAAGGGCCAGGAACTCATAGTCGGACAGACGATACATATAGACCGGGGACAAGCAGACATAAGGACCAGGGACTGTTAGACAGACAGACATTTAGGCCAGGGACGGATGAGACATATAGATCGGGGACAGAGACAGACAGTATAGAGTGCATACATTGCCCGGTGGCCCAGGTGCAAGTGCCCAGACCCTCTTTTTATAGTGGTGGTGGGGAAATCTCCATACTGCAAGTCAGAGTGGGAACTCGCATCTGAGGACACACATAGTGAGGTAGAGTGGGAACTTGCATCTTAGGACACCTACAGCAAGGTTACCACACAACACAGCAGAGACGAAAAGACAAGCTTAATCTCAAACACAGACTTATCCCAAAATTGAGGATCGTACCTTGCATCCCTTTGGCAACTTGTATTGTCAGGAAGGCTTCATTCTCATGATCTGGCTGTTTCTTAGCGATATGGACTCTCGATGCGGCCATTTCTTAGCAACAGGACTCTCTCTCTCCTGATGCAACAGGACTCTCTCCTGATGCGGCCGCTTCTTAACAACAGGACTCTCTCTCTCTCTCTTTGGTCGCTTCTTAGCAACTGGACTCTTGATGCAGCTTCTTCTTAGCAAAAGCACTCTCTATGCAGCCGCTACTTAGCAACAGAACTCTTGATGCGGCCGTTTATTAGCAACTGGACTCTCGATGCAGTCGCTTCTTAGCAACAGGACTCTCGATGTAGCCGCTTCTTAGCAATAGGACTCTTGATGCAGCAGCAAGATTCGATGCCGCTGTTACTTAACAACTGAACTCTTGATGCGGCCACTTCTTAGCAACAGGACTCTCAAATGCGGTCACTTCTTAGCACCAAGACTCTCGATCTGGCCGCTTCTTAGCAACAAGACTCTCGATGCATCTGCTTCTTAGCAACGGGACTCTTAATGCGCCTGCTTCATAGCAACAAGACTTTCGATGCAGCCACTACTTAGCAACTGAACTCTCGATGCGGCCGCTTCCTAGCAACAGGACTCTCGATGCGGCCGCTTCCTAGCAACAGGACTCTCGATGCGGCCGCTTCTTGTCACCAAGACTCTAATCTCGACTGCAGGATTTTTTTGGCTTTTGTTTTTTAGCCATCACTGTGATGTATAACTGAATACAATAATTTTCTTTTTTATCTTTCTGTGCATAGAAAAACGAAGATTGCCCTAACCTTGTTTTGATCCTCATTGGGAACTTGTAACAGGTTACACACCCACCTTTGTCTGTCCTGGAGTGTGATACAGCTTAGAGTCATTATAACCACTAAATTGTTTAGTTTGATGTGCATAAATAGTATATAGTCAATTATTTACTTATTGATGCAGTCAAACAATGTGTTTAATGTGAATTGTATATGCTGTTTTATAAGCAATACAATTTGTTTTAGTTATTACTGTGACAGGAAAAGGTGTGTGTGTATATATATATATATATATATATATTGAATTTTCATTTAACATCCACTTCTTCATGCTTGTATAGGTTTGATGGGATTTGTTGAAGCAGATTTTCCATGCCCAGATGTCCTTCCTGCTGCCAACCCTCACTTGTTTCCAAGCAAAGTAATATTTTCCCATAGCTAGACATGTTTTTCACGAAAGACTAGGAATGAACAACCTCACTTGTATGGTGATGATGCTCATTTACAACCATCATGTGATGTCTAGACAAGGTGGCAAATATATCTTTAGCAGAGACATTTTTGTCAGATGGTATAGTCATATCAATGAGTAGGCATGTTTTATTTCTAAAATTTTAAACAATAATATCAGGCCGATTGGCATTTATGGTGCAGTTTGTGTGGACTGTGAAATCCCATAAAATTGTTGCACCTTTTCTTCAATTAGCATCATAATAGAGTCCAGTGAATGTATTGGCCAACCCAATCATGGCCAGCTTTATATTCTGTTGGAGCCTAGGTGGAGCACCTTGAAATGATATGGTTAATTGTCTCAACTTGTTCATTATAGATTGGATCAGAACTAACATTCTTGGCCTCAATTTCCAACTTCTAATTCTTTATATCCCCACATTTTTATTGATACACATCATTATACTATCACTTCTGCTTTAAGAGATAGTATAAGTTAGGAGGAGTTTGTTTAGTTGTTTAGCCATCATACAAATTTGAAATACAAAAGTAATACTTTGACTCATACTTTGCACTTGAAAATACATGTTGTATGTTGAAACGATCATAATGAAAAGTTTCAATAAAATAATGTAAAACTTTTCATTTGAATCTTGTATTAAGTACTAAATTTTAAATAGCGAGAAAACAAGTGAGATAAAGAAATTTGTACATACTCTGCCACATGAGGATCAGATATGTGAAGCGTTTAGAATTGCTAGGTAGAGTACTAGAGAGAATTGAGATATCTCCAGAGAGAAATGTATATGAACTGATAACTGTGCACATGCTCTCACTGATATTGAGAAGAAAGTGGTTCGGAAGTGCTACTATGGGAGACTATTGATTGTGGAGAATGTACAATTAAATGGATACAAACAACAATACATATGAATACATACAAACAAACATTTCCATCCATACATAATACCTTCAAATTTATTTTCTGTTATCTTTTTTAGCAAATTTTCATAATAATTTAAAAGAACTTCTAGTGAAAATCATCATAGACGGAGACTGATAGGATATGTACCAGGCTTTACAAAACCATAATAAGCACTAGGGTCGATAAGTTTGACTAAAATTCTCCAAGGCGGTGCCCCATCATGGCCGCAGTTTAATGACTGAACAAAAATAAATATATATACAATAGCATTGGTAGAAGGATACTAAATAAGGCAACTCTCTAATATAACAAATCCCGCGAAGCAGTCGTAGTCTAAGAATATGCGTAGAAATATAATCTGGTTTATTACACCTTTTTTCCTTTGGCGTGAATTTGAATTTCTCCATGAACATTTTGGCTTTAATCAATAAGCAGTTTCCCATTAACCACAAATAAAGAAAATATTCAATATGAATAACTTTAAATACAGTTTTAGTTGCACACCTAATATAAATAGAAATAGCCTCAGCTAAATGAATATAGAAAAATATCAATGCGTGTCCATTCGAGCAATCATGTCAGCTGAAGTAATCATAAAGGAAGGTGAAGTCACCCACAACCACATCAAAACAAATCTTGAATTCGTACGCAAAAATCTACACAGGTATGACTGAAGGTAAAGTCAAACAATAATACCTTAATTATAATTATTATTTAGACACAATGAAAAGTGGTATTTCATGAAATTTCCAAATGAAATCCAGTAACTGAATATGTGAATGACTAAATTATCATGCGGAATGTGATCGGTAGATAGACATCATATAAGAAAGAGGATTAGATGTTATCTTTCTATGATTGAAATGACTACAATTGTTAAGAGGATTTTGAATTCGACAAATATCCTAAACACATCAGAAATGTATGTTAACCATTTGGCAATAGATTATTGCAATACACGAGTATTTTTACCACTATCACAAGAAACACGACTACAAATCATCCATACATAACATTATATGCCGGATCACAAATACACATTCTTATATTATATTACGTTTGCTCGAAGATATATATGTGCGCATGCGTATTCCCATGCGTATATCATATGTTATCAAACAAGATGTAAACACAAATTTCTCTATTTCCTTTACATATTAACCTTCTATATCCATCAGATGTTATTTATTTATCTTTTGTACTGCAACTTTATTTTCCTATTTATATCATTTAATTTCCACCCTCTTTTTTTTCATTCGCTGACTGTCAACGGAAAGAGCTTGCTTTTATCTATTCAGATTTGCAACCCTTACAACATGTTCTTGATGCGTGCAAATAATAGAAATTCTCTATTTCTAAATAAAATTCTCAAGTTGTGTGGATTCAGTATAGAATCCGCTAATACGTAATTGCTAATTTCAGCAGGAAACTCCGGGTAACATGCATTTTTTACAAACGTGATTGTAAAAAGTGAATATTTTCAACTTCATTACTCCAGATGATATATTACCCATATTAGGGCTCACTATGCATAGCTAGGAGCAATAACATCCACAATATATAAAACTCCCACACAATATTTGTCAATATGTCAAGGCTACATAATTCATATCACATCAGAATGCCGAAATAAACAGACAAAAGATACATACAACCCGAAATCTAACACGCGATGCCTGACATGAAAGCCGAACAGCAAAAGAAAGATGGGCGGTAAAGCCTGCTTAAATTAGACCACAAAGAAAAATAAATAACGTTTTGCATGCTGACGTGCAAGCAAGCGTTAACGGTCAAATATTTTGGCGGTAAATTAGACTACTATCAAAAATTCCATACATAAAGAAGATAAGCCTGGTTTTAATAAACCATGTATAAAAGAAAACCTCCTGAATATATATTTACACACACAAGCATATATATATATATATATATATATATATATATATATATAT
>JAOPUL010005356.1:25422831-25438677 GCA_027564515.1 Octopus rubescens
ATGGCATAAGAAAGGAAGCATAATACTACATGTGCAATATTTATGAACATTTTTAATAACAAGAAAACAATGTTTTTGCTTAATTTTGTATTAAAAAAAAATGTTTAATTTTCATTTTCTAGCAGATTTGTTTTGCAATATCTTTTAAAAAAGATATTTCTCACTTCTAAAAATGTATAACTTCCTGTTTTAATTTCTTATCAGTATCACTGCCACATCTTGTTGATTTTGACTGGAGGGTTGACTTAAAAGCTGCCTCTAATACTATCTCAAGAATGTCTGTACCTACTTGTTTAGTACAGTTTGAGGTAAGCAAGAATTATCTATTAATTTACCTGTAGTGTTGAAAATAGCTCTGCAATTTAACTTTGGGCAATCTATATCCAGTTTTGAAGGGAATCCTTCTGAGGCATAATGTGTTCATTTCCTTTGAAATATACCTGCATTTCAGTCTACTAATATATGCTCCAGTGGATGGGATTTCTTTTCTAATTCTAGTAGTTTGATGTCTTTTTTTTAACATTAGTTCAATTGTGAACATATATGCCTCTTTATAAATTGCCTTCTAAATTTAATAAATTTAAAGAATTAAAGGTCTTTGATCTGAGAGAATAACTTCCTCTCTTTCTTCTATCATTCACTGAAAATGTTCATGGGTGTTACCCTTCCTCTTCTAATTAAGCCATTAATTTTTTTTAATCATTTGCTGTATTATCACTAAATATATTGCAAACAATAGAATGGATTTCATTAAAGGCACCCGATACCCAGCTAGTGATGTTAATTTGGGCAATAGATTGTCTACCATCCAAGAATTGGAATGTTATCTATACCCAATTTTCACCTGCTAAATTTCACTCACGAGGTTTTGGTTGATTTGAGGCTATGGTAGAAGACACTTGCCTATGCTGTTATTGAATAGGATTAAATATGGAATGACATGGTTGTGAAACAAACTTCTTAAGGCAATGTTGTTGTAGTTGTTGCGGAATTCACCCGGGGTGGGTTGAGCCTGCTCCCAGCGAATTTGCAGCGTCACGAGTGAGAGTGATCCACCTACGCCTGTCAGCAGCTGCCCCGCGGCGAGCTCTAGCCATTCGCGGTTCCAACGACGAACACCAAAAACACGAGGACCAAATCGGCCTTAATCGTCGAAAGCCAAGTTTTGAGTCGACAACCATGTCGCTTTCTCCATCCTAAAGGTGGGTCCGGAGCTAACGACTTCTTAAGGCAATACCTGCTTCCAAAGGGAGAGTTTGTTTCACTCTTGGGTGATATGGTCCTTGGGTGCCATTAGTATGTGTTGATCCGTAGATGTACAAGCTGGGCATTATTTTTAAAAAAATAAAACCTTTGCTGTGAAAATTTTGAAGATCTAAACTTGTGATATTGTTAATTGTTTTTTAAACTGTAGTTCTCCAAGGAATATATGGTTTATTTAAAGCTAGCATGAGGATGTTCAATCAGGTATGCAACACAATAGAACTGTCTACCTATATCTTCAGAAAGCTGAATTATCAATTCTAGTTTATTTAACAACCAAATAAATCAAGCAATATACTAAATAGCCCTGAATATAATAAGCAAAGCAGTTACATGTAATTTTCATACAGAAATTATGAAAATAATTAATAATACTATACCATTACAGTAACTAAAATGTTTTCTTATATCTTTTATTTAAATGAGTTTATTTATTGACTAAATTTCTTGATTTTTGTTTTAATTCAGATGCAGGAGGTTGGGAATAGATCAGGAACAGCTGCACCTGTGAGATATGCTAATGTTGAATTGTCTAAAGAAACTTTAAATACCATGTTAGATGGCCTTTCAAAGATTCGAGATCAACTCTCATCAGTTGCAAAACAAGGTTAAACATGGGTTAATTTTTTAGTCAACATTTACCTTTGAAATTTTTAGAAGTATTGTTGCTATTTAAAATTACTGAGTAAAAGAATGAATGCATCATATAATTTATTATGTAATTTATCAAGTTAAAATTCTGATGTTTTTATTTGTTTCTTTGTTAAATACCTGTTCCTTATCTTTGTTAGGTAATTCTGTAATTTCTCAGTAAAATATATATAAGATGTATAATTATAATATGCATGATCATTGTTATAACTGGTTTATGTCAGCATTAAATAAATTATGTCCAATTGCTGTTATGTAAAAACAACATATATCAAATTGTGAATGATAGGTAAAGATTGCAGTTAAGTATATTGCTTCTTACTTGCTAAACTGCACTCGCTAAATATTAGTTATATACAGTTTTTATGTGAAGTACATGGAAAAAACCTCAAGCTGATTTATACTCTATAGCTTCCTCTAATAAATCAATGTTGTCATATACTAGGATATAACTGTTTGGAGCTAGGAAGAAGCAAAATGTTAAATTATGTGAAACATTTCTGTACGATTCATTACCATCATCAGAAATTTGAATAACTGGAAAATATTAAGTGAATAAATAAAACAAATATATTCTATTTTTTCACAAATCTTTGAATCATATTTTATTTTTCCAGATTTAATACTTTGTATAAAATTCTTTCCAGAAAAAATGTTGGCAGGATGATGGTGTGTCACTCAGAGTTCAGTGTCCTATCTTACCAATCAGGCCTTGCTGAAGTGGTTGAGTTATCCAACATACCTGCTACATAGAGTTAATGTTTTACTGACTAAAATAACATGTTTTTAACACAACAGCATCATACACTTTTAGTTTCATGTAAAGTACCTTCTTCTGCAGTACTATGCTTTATTATATATTTTACTAAATTGCCAAAGCAATTTGGTTATTAACCTCATTCTTACAACAAAGTACTGACAAGACAACTGAAGTACTTTATTGATTCTGACCTTTAATGATGACACACGGATTTTCATATCACATTTTAGGTTCAGATTAAAATATGGCCTTATTTTGACATTTATTGCAAATGTGATATTACACTTATAGCAGTTTCTGATTAACTTTCCTCAGTAAAAGAACTTGGAACTTCAGCAACCTTTGGTAACATTTATCTTCAGAAAGTACTTACCTTGTTAATTGACACACTGACTTAGTTGTTAGATGAATTACACATAAAAGTGCTGCTACACTCAAAGATGGAAAGAAAAATGTTATGTAGGCAATGAAGTCAATTGAATCGATTCCAGTTTACTACAGTTAAACATATTTTATCAACCTCAAGAAATGAGGTAAATGTTAAAAGTTGGCTTTTGTAGATTTATTTACACAAGCTAGTGAGATGAAACTTAATACTGTAAGGCAGTAAGTGCTCTATTGTCTCAACTATTTCCACCATTCTTTACAAGCAACAAAATTATTTACAAAAATAGTTTAGACTTGTGCTATTGTTGTGCAAAGCGTAAACAAAATGTAATAGTTCCAACAGCAAATTGATGCCAAATTTTATTATTTTGCTGCTACATATTTTTTCTTTACCCTTGCAGTGTTCATTGCTAAAATATTTTTTGAATAAGCTTATTGATATTGGAGTGGAAAAGCAAGAGGGCCAGTATTAGGAAGATGGAGTGCCAAGAAAAGGGCAGATATCTAGGTTTGTGGCAAAAGAAAAGACCATATTCAAGTAGAATAGGGGTTGAGTACTCTCATGCCTCTGTACAAGAAGTAAAAGGATCCCTTACATTGTGATTTGTATAGAACAATCAAGTTATTGGATCACAGAATGAAGATATTGCAAAGGGTATTAAAGAAGAGGATACAGAAAAAAGTGAAACATAATAAAATTCAGTTTAGGTTTATGCTGTGAAGTGAGATGATTGCTGCAATTTTTATTATAGAGTAGTTGTTTCTTGAGTCTGTTGACCTGGAGAAAGCTTTTAGTAAAATTGCATATGAAATGGTGATGTGAGAACTGAGAGAGTTAGGAGTGGTAGAATGTTTGGTTAGGATAATGATGACAATCTATGAGAGTATGTACATAATGGTAAAGATGAAAAGTGATAAGTTTGGAGTGCACGAGGGATCAGAACAAGGGTGGGCTGAAAATTTCATAGGCTGACTACGAAGGACTGATTCTAAAGCTGTGAAATCTTGCATGCATTACTTTCAACCCTTCTTGTTAATAACTGCATTGATTTTTTTCCAGCTAAATTGACATCTCACTGTTCAAAGAAGACTCCAAAAGTAACTAATAGTGCCTCCTTTTGAAAATAGACAAAATTTGGCATCGTGGCGTTATCAAGTACCTGCAGTAAAAGCGTTTAGCCCCCAAGGACATTCATGCTGACATGGTTGTTACATTAGGGGATGACACTCCAGCTTTATCAACAGTACGAAAGTGGGCAGCTGAACTCAGGAGGGGAAGGGAGAATCTTGAAGATGACCCGAGGTCTGGACGTCCTGCAACTGCCACCACCAAGGAAAACATTGATTATGTATCAAATAGCCAATGCTACTAGCATATCCTGTAAGAGGGTTGAAAATATTCTGCACAATGAACTTGACACGACGAAGGTTTCTGCTCGGTGAATGCCATATCTTCTGACACCTGATCAAAAGTGCACCAGGCTGATCACATCATGGGAAAATCTGACATCGTTTGAGGCAGATCCAGCTAGTTTCCTTGGATGTTTCCTAAGCCAGGATGAGTGTTGGGTTCATCACTTTGAGCCAGAGACAATCCATGCAATGGAAACACCCCTCCTCACCTGTTCCAAAGAAGGCTATGGTCGTTTCATCTGCAGGGAAGGTGATGGCCTCAGTGTTTTGGGATGCAAAAAGCATTGTGTTTATTGACTATCTTCAAAAGAGCCACAACTGCTGAGGCAGTTACAAAAGGCTATCAAAACCAAACACCCAGGATGAAAAGGGTCTTGTTTTATGAGGACAATGTTCCAACACACAAATCCTTCATGTCAATGGCTGCTGTACATCACTGTGGCTTTGAAGTGGTTGATCACCTTCCCTATTCTGATTTGGTCCCATCTGTTCTCTAACATGAAAAAACACTTGGCTGGGAACCAGTAGCACAGTGATGATAACATCATATCTGCTGTTGATGACTTTTTGACCAACAGGATGAAAGCTTCTTCACCAATGGGATCCAAGCACTGCAACACCGATGGAAGAAGTGTGAACTACAAGGGGGACTCGAAAAATATACCACATTTGGTCACATTCCATGAGAGTACCTTGATCAGCTTATGAACTTGTACTATTTGTACTTGTGAAGGAGGTACTGACTCAAAGCTGAGAGTTGCTATACATAAACGATCTTGTGTTAATAACAGAGAATATACATAGATTGAATGAGCAGCTGAAAAGCTAGAAAGAATGTGTGAAAGCAAAATCTATGAAGGTGAATATCAGAAAAAGGAAGGTCATGAGGCATTGGAGAATATGTAGTAAAGTGGAAAGATCAAGAAAGTGGCTGTGTGCAGAACAGAAGTGTGTTGGAGTGAAATTTCATTAAATGTACAAAATGCACTAAGTGGGTTAATATAAAATGTATTTAAGAAGGTTATTAATTAATGTGGTAGATACATTTAAGTGTAACTTGTGAATGGAGGAAATGTTGAGATAGATGTTAGAAATGGCAAGTGTGAAAGCATTTTCTTACTTAGCAGATATCGAATGAAGAAGGTGTCTAGAGTGAGAAGCATATGGAAGAAGTTCCAGGAAGTGAGTGGTATGTTAACAAGGAGGAGAATATCACTAAAACTAAAGGTAAAGATGTATACTGTATGTATGAAAAGTGCTATAGTTTTTGGTAATGAAACAGATAATGTGTATAGAGCAACAGAAAAGGCTGCAAAGACTGGAAATGAGAAGTGTATTAGTGACAGACAAGAGGAAAAACAATGAATTGTAGTGAATGGTGGGAATAAAGTCATTCATTGATGGATGCAATGAAGAGAAATGGGATGAAGTGGCTGGATCATGTGCTCAGGACAGATGAAGGTGACTAAGAGGTATGATGGAAATGAGTCTGGAAGTAAGTAGAAAAGGAGAAGACTGAGAATGACATGGCTAAAGATGATAGCAGAGGAAATTAAAGCAAAGGTTTAGTGAATTGGAATGAAGATATATGGTGAAAATTGTCATAGAGCCTATAGGCCTAACTACTGCTTTAGCTAAAGAAAATGGCCTTAAAATACTTGTGTTGTTACTTGTTAGCATTAATTTGGAAAACAACTTAATCCTTCTATCATTGATTTATCTTTTATTTGGGAGTGTCTTTTATTTATAAAATCTTATGAGTAAATGAAAATTAGTGTTCAAACTAATAGAATTTTAAGGATCAGAATTAGTTATTGTATTGTATAATGTAAGTTGAGCCATCAAGAGAGCTTTAATATAGATACTCAAACTATTCAATATCTCTTCAATAAAACACTTTATTGTCTTTAAAATGGTGATCACAGTGCAAGTCCCAAAACTTAAGATACCATGTTGATAATAAAATCTCAAAAGCCATAGCCAATCCCATGTTGAATTTTTGACTCTTATCTATTTCAACAGGACAAAAATATATTCATTTCTCATATCCAAGAAACAATCTTGAACTTCTCACCTCCCTGGTTTTGGACAACACAATTAAAATGCTCAAAACATAACTACAATCCTTAGCAAAAATTGCATTTCTCTTTGGAGTCAGAAAATACTTAAGCTCTGATCAGCTGATAGACCAAAGCTCAAGTAAGATCTAAAATGGAATGCTGTTCTCACCACCCAAATATATTAAACCTCATAAAACAGAAAACCACCCAGCTAAATAGCAAAGACTCAATCTCCATCACACAATCTCTAGGCCATAGACAAGCTGACCTCCTGCTCTGTCTGTTCCATTGCTATTTCAACAACTTTTACTCCTCTAAACTAGCTAGTTACACACTACATCTCTCAGGCCCACAAATCTTCCCTAATCTTGTCACTCATACCCCTCCATTTCATTAACCACTATTCCCAATCTTCCTCCCAAAACGTTAACACTTCAGAATCCCCCTACCACTCAGGGTCTTCCTGCAGACGTCAACTTATAGATATTCAATTTGAATATCACTCTTACCAGTCTTGGCAAGCCTGTGCAGGCTAAATCATAAAAAGAAATTGTCTGTGTGTGTGTTCCTAAGTTGGGTTGGTTGGCCGTGCTGTAAGTTTGCTGAACTAGCTTCCCTGGCTGTTCCGCGCCTATATAATACCTTAATAATGTGAAGTACTGCAATAAATGTTTATTATTTTTTTTTTTTGAGGATATTGAAAATCAGAGATATTTGTAAAATGGATATGTAAGTGTTTTGTTTGTGGATCTTACTTTATAAAGAGGTATTTTAAAATCTTGAGATATTCCTCAAACAGGTGAGTAAATATTTCTAAGGGAAGCAATTTTATCAAAATTATGTCCCCTATAATTTATAATACTCGTAATTTTGGGGGACAGGGCAAGTCAATTACATCGACCCCAGTGCTCAACTGGTACTATTTTATCGACTCTGAATGGATGAAAGGCAAAGTCGACCTCGGTGGAATAATACTCATAATCTTAAAAGTTTAAAGAAATTGATATTTTGTCCAGTGGTACAAACACAATCCCTTCTAGATTAACAATTTAGGAATTTACAATTCCTCATCTGTATTCTTCTGTTCAAGATATACCAGATATCAACAGGTATCTTCTAAACTATATTATATTTAATATTAATCAGCATAGTAAAGCATTCATTATTTTAAAAAAAAAACGAAGTTCTAAAATAATTATATAACAGAAAAAATATGCAAAGCAAGAAACACTTTTTAATTGAAGATGTTGGGTTAACCCAAGTTCACTTCATGCTGGGGTCAACTTTGCTTTTCATCCTTCTAAGCAATGTTCCCGCTAATATTTTGGTGTTAATGTGCACAGTAATTTACTTATGGGCAAATTTTGTCATTCTTTGCAAAGTATGTGCACATCCATCTAAGTAAACATCATTCAAGTGCCATATTGACCATCTAAGCAAATGTACACCATTTTTAAGTATGCATTATTTAACACAAACTGCATAATTAAATTTCATGGTCATTCCTGTAATGATGTTAATTATTCACCACAAAATAGAATTCATATTTTCTGCTTCTGCAATACTTTTTCAATATCTCCTGTAGGTACAGTTTACATACCACCATTAAAAGTATTTGATTTTAGCTCCATAAAAAGATATTTGATGAAATATGTGAAACAAAATTAATAAAATATGAAAAATTGTCTGTTGTAAAAAGTGGCACTGAGGGTACCCAGTGCAGAAGGAGAGGGGTTTTTCAAAGCCATACTATAAAATGACTTTCTACAGTTTATCGTCATCATTTAGCATTCATTTTCCATGCTAGCATGGGTTAGATGGTTTGACTGAAACTGGTAAGCCGGAGATCTGTACCAGACTCCAGTCTGGTTTGGCTTGGTTTCTACGGATGGATGCCCTTCGTAATGCCAAGAATATAGTGGGTGCCTTTTACATGTCACTGGCACTGGTCACAACTACGATTTCACTTGGCTTGACGTATCTTCTCAAGCACAGCAAATCATCAAAGGTCTCGATCACTTGTCATTGCCTTCGTGAGCCTCAACATCCAAAGATCATGCTTTACATGGTATTAAAATTTTGAGCAGATATATCTGCTTTCCAAATGGTTAAAATTTTATCATGATATAGAAATAATTTCTTCAATTAAAAACTTTCGATTTCATCCTGAAAAACTTGAGTGCACACACTTTCTTTTTGTGTGCACAGCTTAGAGGAAACATTGCTCTGGGGAACATAAAATGAGGTCTTTCTTAAGTAACAGAATCTAATCAATTCTGTATGATATCCCCACTAAAAAAAAAAATAGATAAATAAATAATGTGTGGTCGTCTATCTATCAGTTATTTTAAAATTTAAACAGGGTTTTATGAGAACAGAAATGAAAAAAATGTCTTTCAATAGTTATTCTGCAAAAAAAAATGTAAGTTATTTCCCTTGGAAATTATTTTTTAATGTTTTGATTATCACCCTCCTTTAACGTTCGTTTTCCATGCAGGCATGTGTTGGACGGTTTGATCGGAGCTGGTAAGCCAGAGAGCTGTTCCAGTTTGATTTGACTTGGTTTCTACAGCTGGATGCCCTTCCTAACTCCCACCACTTTACTGTGGGTGCTTTAACGTGCCACCGGCACAGGACTGTGCTAGTGCTTTTTACGTGGCACCAACACAGGACTCTCGACGCATGTGCTTTTAACATGGTAGGACTTTCGATGCGGGTGCTTTACATGGCCCTGGGACAGGGCTCTCGACGCAGGTGCTTAATGTGAGCTCTTGACGCAGGTGCTTAATGTGAGCTCTTGACGCAGGTGCTTAATGTGGCACCATCACAGGACTCGTTCTTTTTTTTTTTTTTTTCTGGTTTCAGTTATTGGACAGTGGCCATGATAGGGTACCACCTTCAAGAGATTTAGTCGATTATTTCAGCCCAAGTACTTGTTTTATCAATATCTATTTGAAAGGTTCTGTTATGCTTTTTAACACGATGGCATCCACGCACACAAATATAATAAGGCTTCTGCACTTTCCATCTATCAAATTTGTCTCACAAAGTATAGGTGAATATGGGGGTTATCGTAGAAGATAAGTCTTTCAGGCTGTACAGCGACCTCACTAGGGCTGGTGCTACAAAAAAGCACCCAGTACACACTGTAATGTGGTTGGCATTAGAAAGGGTATCCAGCTGTAGAAATCTTGCCAAAGCAGACATTAGAGCACGATGCAGTCTTTGGACCTTGTCGATCTGATCAAAATTTCCCAGAACCCTTGAGTATCAGTTGGTAAATAATAATATGGCTTTGTCAGTGTTCATCCATCTTGACCTATCACTCTCTCTCTCCCTTTTATGCCAATCACTCTGTTTCTTCCCCTGTAATCTTGTTATCTTCACCCACTCATTCTGGTTCTTCACTTGTCACACCTCTCTCCTGTTCCCTTCTTTGATCACAGTCTTGAGTGAACATACACTTTACTCTTCCAGTGTACATGGCAACCCCTTTTGTGAAACATATGGGCAAGATATGGTCCTTCAACTCATCTATGAAAGCAGTAGCTCGCAATAAGAACTAACTCTGACCATGACAAATTGTTCAACTCATACCAGTATGGAAAACTGATGTAAAATGATGATTAATTATCATCATCATCATCATTCCCATCATCATGGATGATGTTTTATGTATCAATGAGAAAACTGCCGCTTTTTGAATGAAGTCACTTGCAATATTTGTTCTGTATAGAATCACAACCACTCCCTTATCACTCTTGCCATCAGAAATGCAGCAATCCAGTGATTGGCTCACTGGAAACCTGTAATCAATAATGTAGTATAAAACAGGATTGTAGAATAAAACAGAAAATAAATGTTATAAAGTGTATACTTCCGATACATTCAAGACAGGGTGTGCTGTAAAAATCAGGATAGCGAGGATGATTAAAATAATTACGAAAGATAAGACAAGGAATACAGCAAGTCCTTCGGACGTGTTTGTGATGCTATAAATTTTAAGCTGGGTTGATGTCATACTGATGACTCATTTCACAAAGTCTGAACAAGACTCACAGATGACAGCACCATTATCAACTGTAATAGTGTATAAAATTCTAGGTGACTGTGTTACCAATTACACCAAGGAGTAAAAATAAAGATAGTAGAGAATAGAGTTGGATTTACATTATGTTGTGTGAATCTAAAAAAAAAAATGTTTGATAAATGAATAAATTTATTTTGCATTTAACTACCTTGAGAATATATTCTATACAGTCATGTGCTTTGTAATATTATCGCTGAGCTATGAGGTCAAGGAAACAGTGGGCTAATATATAAGGCTATCATGAATAAGGGTTGCAGTGAACTTATGTATTGGATGCTCAGGACACAATACAAAGTTGGTTTTATTAACAGTAAATAAATGAAAGTAGTGAACCATTTAAGTGGCTTGTTCTGCTACTAATTAATACTGGTATTGGTACAAGTAAAAATATAATAACCAGAGTAAGAATATATTTTAGAATCCACAAGATAGGGCTACAGTATTAAGATATATCATGAATTCATCATTTTGAACTAACAAAACATTCCTCAATCTTACAGCAATGAACCATTACATCTTTGCATGTTACCTCCTTATATCCTTACAAGAAGGTGATAGAATATGAAGCACCAGCCCTTAGGCTGAATGTTTGATTTGCTAGCAACTTGGTTCTCTAGGTAAGGTAATGGAATGGAAGAATCTTAGAGAGTTTTTACTCTTCATCAAGTTTACCACTCTGTAAAAGCAGTATGAAACCTGCATTTGGTGGGTAAAGATTTGCACTGGCTGAGAAGGAAATGAGCTGAGTATATTTTGTTCGATATGCAATATTAATTTATGTAATGGCCACAAGTTAGCAGAGAAAGAAACAAAGACATTGATGAGTGCAGGATAAATGGATGAAATCACATGGACATGAACTACAAATGGATAATACATACTAGGTGAAAATAGGCCATAAGTTGTTGTGTAGCCCCAGGTCAGTTCTGATGAAGCAGACCAGTGACACTGGAATGAGCTGAATTGGTATGAACTGTTGCTACACTTGTTCCACTTAAGTTATGCCTCTGCCTAGCTGAAAACCATACTACTTGACATGCAGTGATGAATCATAGGGAGCACAGTGTGATACTCTGGACATATATATTCTCAGGATTTCCAATCAGTTTCTGTACAACTGTAGATGGGCAGGGTGTGAGTGTAACAGTTTCTGTACCTTTGCACTTATCATTGGTCGTCTACATCCCAGCACACTGCTTGCAGCTATTGACCCTGCAGATATTTCTGTTTGTGTGAAAGAAAAGATTTTTCTTTCACAGAAACAGAAATATCTGTTGTATGAGTATCTGGATTATGGGAAGTAAATTTTTCTTGCAGTGAATATTGAAACTTAGTATAGCAAATAAACTGTGCGCCTTGCATGTCTAACTGGTCTTTCATTATCAGTATTTTTTTTACCTTGCATAAAATATGTGACAATAAGAAGTGTGTGGTTTTGTGTCTTTAGCGAAAGGTTTAATTGTCACCTATTTAGAAATATAATTTTTATGTAATTAATGTAGATGAGTGTGAGTGTGTATATAAATACAATATCAGAAGGCATGTATAAATATAACATCAGAAGGCATTAATATTAAAATGTTTATTTGGTGAATGTGCATTTAAGTTGACAAGTAGGTTTTGAGCAAAAGGATATTAATGGAGTCAGAGCGAGTTGGCTGTTGGTAATTAGGTTGAGTTGGTGAGTTAACGGAGAGGATATAGCAGGATATAGATGTCCTGGTGTTGAAACTCCATCGCCATCATGATGGTGAGTTAGTAGGAAGTGATGTTCACTGTATGGTTGTCCCAAGCTAACTGAAAACAAGACGTGGCTTAACTGGCAGTGAAACTGCCTTTCACATTAATGCATGCCTGGCTCTGATTGGTTGACACAGCTGCAGTACAACTATGTCATCTCCTTATAGCTGACACCACTACATGTCCTTTGTAGTTTGTATTGGAGACTGGTGGGGTCCAAACAGGACTAGCATATTCATGATGGATTTGATATATTGTTTGTACATCATTGTTGTTTCTTTCTATAGGTCAAATGTGAAACCTGTAAGTACTGTAAGATTTTGCATGATTTTGCTTTTTTTTTTACTCTATGTGCATTGTAGAAGTGTTTGTGTGTGTATGTATCTGGTGTAAATATGTTGTAAAAGTGCATGGCTAGGCTGTTCAGCTTATCATCATCAAGTCATGGGTGCAATTCTTGGACCAGACAGCACATCATGTTCATGAGGACAGTTCTTCATTTTGCATTGCTCCAGTTCATTCAGCTGTAATAAACACCAGCCAGGTGTTGGTGCAACCTTCTCTCCCTCCAACTGTTACATCCCAAATGTCCCAGTGATTCAAAGGTTAAGGGGCACTGAGGGTGTTTATGTCAAGGTCATGTCTAAACTACATATACACCTAAAACAATTAACAAAAGCATAGTACATGTTACTAAGTCATGAGGGATAACTAGCTGTACTAAGTTTATGATGTTGAGTATGATTGTTGGCTATATTTGATGTGCTCTGGAACTACTGGTAAAGAAGGTAACAGTAGATTTGGTATATGTTACTGTTATTTTAGAGCCAGATTTCAATGTGACTGATGTAGGATTGTAATAGTTATGCAACTGTGATTGGAGAATGGTAGGAGGTTATGAGTGTGATGATATTTGTGCATGATACAGTGTCTATGTTTTGAGGAGGCTTGGAATAATTATGTCGTTTACTCTTTTCAAGGTAAAGCTTGAAAAGAGTGAGTGACAGGACAGAACTTTGTGGTACTCCATTCAGGAAAGTGAAAATTTTGGAAGTGTGGGGGGGGGGGGTTCTATGTTACTAGCCTGACGGAGAATGACTGGGGTAAACATCTCAGGAACACCTGCTGCTTGAAAAAAATTTATAAAGTAGGTGCATACATATTTTATGTAGTTAGCCAAGAAATTTCAATAAATTAAAATTACACTCCATAGTGAAGAATAAGCAATCATTATCCTGATGACTAATTATGGTCAAGAAATGCAGGGAAAGGGGAGACAATCACAAATATTTCAAATAAAAGGATTTTTCCATTAGTCATTATTTTAAGTTATCATGCAACTCTATGCTCAATCCCTAAAATCCTATATACTTCTCGAGTCATCTTAGATCTAGCAGTAATAGTTCGACTAAGCTTTCTGATGGGGATCTAATAAGACTAAAACATGTCCAGTTTTGTCACTAAACTGCTAAAGACCGGACTGGGTAGTTAGTTTGCTTGACAACATTTAGTGTTTCACTTTAGCCCAGGTTAACTCTGATCAAATAAATCTATAATCAAGAATATTTCAGTCATCATCATCCCACATTTTTTTCCTTTTTCAAGCATGGTATATCTAGAACAACATTTTCCAATGTATCTTTCCTTTTTTTAATACAAGGAGTAATTTAAAGATTTGGCTGCTACTTCTAGCAGGCTGAGCAAAAGAGGGAGGCTTTATGTTACTCAATTACATTCTACTGTTTTACTGTCATAAGCCCTTTTATGTTTTCTCTCAGGAAGGTAAGTAAGGAGGTGCTGAGCATTTTGTAGATAAGTTGCTAATTGGAAATACTATCAAACTGATGGTGTGCTATAAGTTAATGGCTGAGGTGTTTGTAGAAGAGTCAGCCCAGAGATAGTCAAAGCGAAAGTGATGAAGTTAGATTTAAAAATGAGATAACACAACACTGAAATAAATAAAAAATATGCTGTATTGCAAGTTTATCTGTTGCATATTAGCAATTAAAAAAGATGCCAAAATCATGGTGATGATTGTGCATGTGAATTATTTGTCTTTATATATTTTCAAAAATGTATTTAATATATATATATATATATATATATATATACATATAAATTACAAACAAGCAGTAAAACAACCAGCCAGAAATATAATTTTTAAAAAAAAGAAATATATGCAATTAAATTTTTGTCCTTTATGTTTTTAAATCCCACTAAATTAAAGCTTTCTGGAAATGTATGTGGAATTTAGTTACAATAATTGAAGATTATTGTTGATAAAAGTGTTTTTTTCTTTTTTTAATCATTTAATATTTCCTATTTAGAAATTGGATTAACTATCTAAGTGTTCTGGATTAGGGTTATCTAATGCATCATCTTGTTTGTTGCTACTTGATATAGAGAGGTTTGTATCAAATGATGAAAGAACAGCGTCTGAATTTGCATCTTGCAAAGCAACTTGGGCCAGAACAACTAATGGGTTCACATGTGGTGAAGTCTTCTCTTCTTGGTGCTTCTTACGTTTGCTGTGGTCAAAGTGTCTGTGGTTCTTGTTACTACTATTTGGTTTACGTCGACGTTTCTCTGGACTTGGAGATTCTAGGAAGTTGTTTATATTCCAGGCAAATCTCAAAGGTCCTGCATTCTTACCAACAGGAAAATGCCAACTACAAACACGACTATTTGTGGTTGGAATAAAGTTTTGCCGTCTGAAATATCCAAATAAATTAATGCATTTAATTTTTTAAAATATTTTAGTAAGTAATATAAAAATGGCAATATATTTTGAAAAATCCATTAAACAAGATGCTTGGAGGCATATTTTGAACATTTAGTTCCACAAATGCGATTAAAATAGGTTTACATACTGATCAGTTGGAGAGAGCAAACAGATTACATTTAATTTCAAATGCTTCACTTCACTTAGCAACTTAGAGTCTCTAATATGCTACCAGTGAACAGTTATTCAAAACAAGAGCTGAGCATAAATCTTTAAATATCCTTTGGCTTACTGAAAATATTTATATTTTTACATTATGTTCAGAGCACAAATGTTTAAGATTACATTTTTTAGAAAATTGGAACTAGTTGTGATGAACGTTTGGTTCATATTTACTGTATGTTATCAATATGTGTTTAAAAGAAATTTTTTTTAAATGTGTATCCAAGCAGGCTTTGAACTAAATACTATGAACCACAGAACTCAATTCTGTAACGTAAACAAATTAACCAGCTTTCATGTTTTCTACTTTTTAAGTAGAAAGCTCCATTATACTTTAATTATTGTAAATAGAAATTAATTGCTTACAACCAGCTTCATGTTTTTTACTTTGCAAGATCTCAAAGCTTTGTTATATTTAATTATGGAAAATAGAAACTGATTGCTTACTATCTTCCATCTCATTTCTTTCTTTTTTTTTACTTTCTATTATTAATCAATGCATTACTATGTTTTCAACAAATGTTCATATATGTAGTAA
>JAOPUL010005356.1:25453953-25470680 GCA_027564515.1 Octopus rubescens
ACCTTTCTTTTTCCCACAAACTTCATCACATGCCTGTAACACCCGTTCTTTAAAGCACACCCACAAATCTGACTCATCCGTCCCCACAAGCTCTCCAACTCCTATCTCAAAATTCTTTCTTGTCTCTTCTTTCAGCTTCCATACTTTCCTCCTCACCTTCCTCTATTAAAACTATATTAAGAACTTGACATGGACTAATGACACACTTCTAACATCTTAACTCAAAAGTGAAATATCACAAACTGCTCCATAGAGCAAAGAGATCTTCATGAAATAGGTTATCTCTCAAGATATTGAAATTACTTAGATTCAACTTTACTATAGACAAAACAGACATTTCTGGTGATAAAAGTAAAAATGATATTTGAAGAAAAAATATATAAACTAGTGCATTAATGCCATACTGTAAAAGATGACATAGTTTTCAGCACCAATACAAAAATTAAACAGAGACAAGAATTTCTTCTAATTTACTTTTCCATGGGTAAAAGTTAACCAGAACAAGAGCAAGCATTGAGTCAAATTACTGGTTACAGCAGTTCCCAGATAAAACATGGGTATAGGTTGTTATCAACAATAACAGAGCTAATTTCTTTTAAGATCAATACTTTGTTGTGTGCGTTCATATATATTCTACTGGATTTTTAAAAACATTTCAGCTGTCAGCTAATGAAGGTGAATTACATAAGTCCTGTTCCCTTGTAATTCAATAATCTATATATATATACTCTCAAATTCAAAGGCTTATATATATATAGCAATATAACACACACACATCAAATATAACCATACAATGAAAAGATATTACTCATCATTACCTTGCAGCATCTTTAGCATATGTTTTGATGATATCTACTGTGGTTGGTGGACCAATTCGCTTAAAATTCACACCCTATAAAAGAAAATATTTTTAATAAAAGCAAAGTTGAAAAAACAATAATTACTCCAAATACATGCGTCTATATATTTTTTATTTTTACTGGTTTCCATTAGAGGAATGCAATTAGAGAGGGTTTTTAGTTGATCCTACTGACTTCAATATATATCTCAGTCTGATACATATTTCAGCAAATTGCTGATTTTCACATAGAGAGAGAGACAACTTGACATTCCCTTTTATATCAATAAACCTAGTAAACACCCACATGTCACCAAGATTTCCTTGCTGGTAGAGTTTGGCCAAGATTTCTTCAGGCAGTATTAAACAACCAGATATCCATTCTGTTGCCAGTTCTTTCTCGCTTTCAAGTAAGGTAATTTTACTATATTCCACTACTGTCCACAAGAACTACTGAGTTGCCAGATATATTGTTTATGGGGGACACAATGTCAATGTGAAGATGCGTGGAGAGAAGCACATATAAACAAGCCTCAGTACAGTTTCAGCCAATAAAATTTAACTCACAAGGGACTAAATCAACCGAAGGCTGTAATAGAAGACATGTCAAAGGGATAATGCAATGGGATCAAAGCTGAAACCATGTGGATACACAACAAACTTTTTAACCACACAGCCATTTGTGCGTTTATATGCATGCACACACAAGAATCAACATGGTTTCCACCAACAAAATTCCACTTAATGCACTGGTTATCCTGAGGTCTCAGTTAAAGGCACTTTGCTAAAATAGTGATATAGCAAACTTCTTAATTCTTTGACTTTTTTTCTTACTGACTTTTAAGCCTTTAATGTTTAATTATTTCCCCACTGTTTGTAATTAGCTGCTCTACGAAATCACTAAAACTATAAAACAAATCACGTAGCTTTGAGATAATGCAAAATAAGGTCTTTCCCGTCTTTATTCAAGCATAAATACCATGAAATCTGGTTTAGAACACATGGTTTTTTTCAGCGTTTGAAGTGTAGTATGCAAATTAGTATTTATTGATATGGCGTCAGCAAGTAGCAAACCCAACTTTGAAGGTTATACACTTGATGATATACAAGATGTAAAAGAAAACATTGATTTGCCATCGGACGAATTTGATATTGATGTTAATGAATTTTTGTCGGACAAGGAAGATTTTGATAGTGAAAGAGATGAAATGATATTAAAAACATTACAACAATATGGTCGAAAATTACGAAGTCAACCACAATTCCAGATTTCACAGAAAAGACTGGTCCACAACGCAATCTTCCTGTGGATGCTCAACTATTGGACTATTTATTTTTATTGGAAAGTTTTTTTCAAAACTGTCATGGAGGAAACGAACCGATATGCCCAACGAATGATTTTTATTTGTGGAAAACCCGATCCACTATGGCAGTCAATCAATGCTGTGGAAATGCGAGCCTTTTTTACCATAAACATTATGTTTAGTATCAAGCAACTTCCTAGATTGTGGAACTACTGGAGTCCCAATGTAAAGTATGGTTATCCATATATATATATATATAGCATCATGTCGAAAACGAGATATTCAAAAATATCTCAATATTTACATTTACACCTGTTAATTTGACCTGCCCATAAAAGTAAAATTTAATCAAAAAGATCAGCTAAAATTACACAACTAAACAATTGGTATTTAAGCACCCACTGACAAAATTTCAATTCTGTATGTAAAAAATAAATAAATTTACAAGCAAATATTGTGGACACCCCTCTTGAATCCGATTGATTCAAAGTAATGTGAACAAATAATCATTACATTTGACAGATTAATCAGAATGCTAAACGGTTATCCAAAGGAAGAAGCGCAGCATAAATAAAAAATTTTATGGCCTCCAAAACTAAGAGAGGAAGTTATCCATAGATTAGAGATCTGGTTCAGACTTGCAATAGATTAGATTCCACGCCCATGGGCCAAGTAGTGGTGTTAAACAGATTAAAGGATATATGAGCTTTAATTTGACTACAATAAAGGAATAAAATGATATGCATAATATAAAATGACTTACAGCTCTTCGCTCAACTTGCATAAGGTCACTTTCTTGGCGCGGTGAATAAAATAAAACACTTATCCCTGAACGACCAGCACGTCCTGTTCTTCCAGAGCGATGTATATAGGCATCTGTATCTTTTGGTGGACTACACTGCACAACTAAATCAACCTCTGGTATATCTAAGCCTCTTGCAGCAACATCAGTTGTTAGAAGAACTTTGTACTTACTATCGCGGAAGCTCTGATTAAAAACACAAGTTGGATAGATTCAGAGAAGGTGAAAAGCTACAGAAAAATACTATAGGATACAGAAGATTCTGATGAATTAATGTTGAATCACACACCCACACTTTATTTATATATATATATAAAACTAGCTTAATCAATACAATTCCAATGTGTTTAATGTTATCTTCTGTGCTAGTAATATTTCTGAAATAACATCCTAATAAAACCATATTTTATTGACATGCAGCTAACATCAAAAATTCTACATATACACAATTTCACCAGCGAAACTTTTTTCAGTATTAATAAGCACCAAATATATATTGTATCTTCAGATAATTATTTCAATAAGTATTTAATTTAGGACCGCTGTTCAATGACGAATTTAAAGAAATATTGTGCAAAAATAAATAAATCTAATTAATGAGCCGTTTCTTTAAGTTCAATGTAGCCATCGATTATACTTAAAATCTAATTAAGATACAAAGTTTAAATAAATATCTTACCTTAAGGACAAGTTCTCTCTTATCTTGGGGAATGTCACCATGCAACACATGAGCATCTAACTTCATGGAAGCACTAACAGCAAGCTCATCAGCTTGCTTTTTTGTTTGACAGAATACGATGGCACGACCATGATTACCACTGTACACTTGAATTATATCAGCAATAATACTGTTACGGTCTTGGATGCTACATTTGATAGCAAGGTGCTGGAAAGCAAAAATTATTAGAAAGTTTTTTTTTAAATCTGCATTTATAAATGATATGTTGTTTCAACGGTTTTGTAACATAAATTCAAACAAGACATCATCATCCTCCTTTAATGCCAGTTTTCCATATTAGCATGGATTGGACAGATTGACAGGTGCTGGCAAGCTGGAGGGCTGCACCAGGTTCCAGTCTGATTTGGTTTGGTTTCTATGGCTGGATGCCCTTCCCAACACCAACCATTTACAGTGTGAGCTGGGTGCTTTAACGTGCAACCAGCACTGCACAATCAGCGCTGGTGCTTTTTACATGGCACCGGCACTGGACATAGGTGCTTCTTGCAACAGAACTTGAAACAGGACTCGAAACTGATGCAGCCGCTTCTTGCAACAGGACTCGAAACCGACGCGGCTGCTTCTTGCAACAGGACTTGAAACCGATGCAGCCGCTTCTTGCAACAGGACTTGAAACCGATGCAGCCGCTTCTTGCAACAGGACTTGAAACCGATGCAGCCGCTTCTTTCAACAGGACATGAAACCGACACGGCCTCTTCTTCAAACAGGACTCGAAACCGACGCGGCCGCTTCTTGCAACAGGACTCGAAACCGATGCGGCCGCCTCTTGCAACTGGACTTGAAACCGCCGCGCCTGCTTCTTCTAACAGGACCTGAAACCGATGCCGCCGCTTCTTCAAACAAGACTCCAAACCACCACAGCCACTTCTTGCAACATGTCACGAAACCACAGCGGCCGCTTCTAGCTATGGTGCTCTCGACGCGGCCGTTTCCCGCAACAGGACTCTCGACACGGCCGCTTCCAGCAACAGAAGTCTTGATGCTGGCGGGTCTTGGCACCGGGACTCAAAATCGACGCAACCGCTATTTGCAACAGGACTCGAACCCGACAGGACCTCTACTTGCAACAGGACTCGAAACCGAAGCGGCCGCTTCTTGCAACAGGACTCGAAACCGAAGCGGCCGCTTCTTGCAATAGGACTCGAAACCGAAGCGGCCGCTTCTTGCAACAGGACTCGAAACCAACATGGTCGCTTCTTGCAACAGGACTCGAAACCGACACGGCCGCTTCTTGCAACAGGATGCGAAACTGCCGCAGCCGCTTCTTGCAATGAGACACGAAACCGACACAGCTGCTTCTAGCAACGGGACCCTCGACGCGGCCACTTCTAGCAACGGGACCCTCGACGCGGCCGCTTCTAGCAACAGGATTCTCGACACAGCCGCTTCTAGCAACAGGACTCTCGATGCCGCCGCTTCTAGCAACAGGAGTCTTGATGCTGGCGGGTCTTCTTTAATACAGCAATGTACCAAGCATCTTGTTCAACCATCACCTCATTTGAAATGTTTAGCGTGCTGAGGTTGCCCTTCAGTACTTTGAGTACTCTGAGTGAACGGTATTTCTCCATCCTCATCACATTCTAGCCTAGAATAAGAATAGGATGGAGAAAATTCAGAGAGCTCTTTTTTCTGTTGGCAATGAAACGTCTCTCTCTCTCTGTGTAAAAGGAAGACTGTTCAATGCATATATTCAAATGGCTAGAGAGAAATGAGGCTAGTATGCAAGCCTAGATGTGTAATGTAAGTATACATATGCGAAAGAGTGTCAGTTAACTAAAGGAGAAGCGGGACATAAGAGGCAGTGTGCAACAGAGAAACCTGCACTGGTTTGGTCATGTGATGCTTGATGCATTGCTGTATTTAAAGGAGAGCCACCAGCACCAAGAGTCCTGTGCCTGTTGAGCACCTGTGTCTAAAGTTGGAGGCGGACACGTTTTCCATACTATCATGGATTGGACGGTTTGACAGGTGCTGGCAAGCTGCACCAGGTTCCAGTCTGATTTGGATTGGTTTCTATTGCTGGATGCCCTTCCCAACACCAACCATTACCAGCACTACACAATCAGCGCTGGTGCTTTTTACATGGCACTGGACTCTCGATGTGGGCGCTTCTTGCAGCACAACTTATTCTTATTCTAGCCACTACACTATCTGTACATTCCCCACTACTAATCTTGTCCCCGGTGTAGCAGAAATCATTCACTACCTCTAAAGAGCCTCTGGGGCATTTGAAGGACTCGATTTCATGGGTATCTGCAGTTTTTATGGCTCCGGTGTATCTTCCACATATGAACCCTAATATCCTTGATCTTCCTACTATTCCACTGCACCTCGTGTATCTATAGCTTGCACTGGGTACACCGTATGGAATTCCTGCCTGCGCCTTTCCTACAGATCAAGCAGGGCCACTTACCTGAAGCAGCTAGAGTCTTGTCTGTTTACTTGCTTACTTAGACCTTAATCATTGCTAACTAAATTAACCTTAAGGCCCTTTGATTCCAGGTCTTGCTTCTACACTTGGAATTTCCTTTCTAGCTCTGCTATATAATCTCCCATGGGGTGCCTGTCTTGAATTCCTGTTATGGCCTGGAGGACAATGATGAGGAGTAGGGGACTGAGGACTGATCCTTGGTGAACCTATACACCAAATTCTTCGCTGTACTTGTTAACTCTCACCTTCCTGACAGCAACCCTGTACTCCTAGCCGCCTTAGAGCCTACAACAAATGCCATGTATAAAGGTTTATTCTTGGCTAGGTGCGGTTGCCTGACTATGAATATAGCATCAGTAGTGCTCCTCCCTAGAGCAAAGCCAAACTGCATTTCATATAGTCTAATTCTGCTCCTGAATAATTGGGCTATAACCTTCTCTGTAATTTTTATCACCTGGTCCAGAAATTTGATGCCTCTAAAATAGTTTCTATCTACCCTTATAACAGCTAACTATAACGCTGCTGCAGGTTATCACACCTTCCTGAATAACCTGATTAACTATGCAGGTGACTAGCCTATATCCTACCTTACCAGATATTTTGAGCGTCCCAGCAGTGATTCCAGATGGACTGGGGGCTTTCCCAGTTTTCATATCTTTAATTGCCTTCTTTCCCAGTTTAGTTTTAAAATGATCAAGAATTTGAACAAGTTTGACGCAATAACTTTTGACACAATAACTAACCTTTGTTGCTATATTTAACTAATGTTTAAAATACAACACAGCAAAAGATTTTTACATAATACTGATAGAACTTTTACCCACTGAAATCACTTGCTTTAGTGCAATAAGATTTTGGTTGATGCTTCTATTTAACCCTTTTGTTACCATATTTCTGTTGAACTACATTGCATTTGTTTCAATTAATTTGGAAAATAATAATTGGTAAAATATCTTGGTCATTACTAAGCTGCTAATTAGAACATAAATTAACAAGGAATTTTAATGGGAGATTTTAATTTAGATCACTTCATATGGAAAGTTTGCATCATCGAAGCAGGTGCGGTCTTGGGCAGGTTGGCATCAAAAGGGTTAAACATGAGCCTTCTTAGTACTGAAAAGTCTAAGGCAAAACAAAATTGTCTGATTGTTTACTCTATGTTTCGGAAGTTCTAAAATTTTCTTTGCACCACAAGTGAAAGGTTATAATGCCATAGGGTTACAAGACTAATATTGAACACCGATTTGGCAAAAGGTCACAGATTTATGAGATTTTATAACACGCCGATGTAAATCTCCAGACTGGTAAATTAGATGTAATATTATACCCTGAACTGAAACAAAAACAAATATTTCTTTTAATAGCAGAGCAATTATAATCGAAAATTTAGGGCTTCGTAACATACCTGTACAGTTGTAGAAGTCTTTATTTGCTGCTGGCCAATCAGGTCAACCTTCTTAACATCTTTTTTCATGTATTTTTGGGCAGTTCTATACACCCAGGGCGGCAGAGTAGCAGAAAAAAGTAATGTCTGTGGTTTATGACCTTCATCCTCTGTGGAATTACAAAACATAAATTGCTTAATGCACATTGTTCATAGTAACATTAGCTAAGTTATACATCTAAGAATTTATCCATTAAAAATTCCACACGATGTGAATAATGAATTTACCATTCCTTATTCTCATGAATTATTAGAATCTAAGGTGAATAGGTAGGATCATACAATTCTAATTTGGTCTATACCATCCCAAGAATAAGTAAAGCAAATGTCCATACATACACAAAGACATCTATACACATGCAGTACATTCACAAAGACACTAACCATAAAATAAATAGATAAATAAACATTTAACCACTCACTTTTCACAGAATCCACACCATCTCACAAAGAATCTCTCACACATTTTCACATCCTCATAAATATAAATATAGAATCAGTAAACTAGGTAGAAAGGGCATGTCAATGATGAGGTTGTGAATGACAATGAAAGGACTGATGAACCTAGCTGATTGATTGACCAAACAGTTAAACAACCAATTAGTTAATAAAAGTGAAATAGAACCAGTGTGTGTATTATTGGCATAATGACCAACCCAAAATATAACAAGTGTTCACTGAAAGTTATTTTTATCAATAAAGAAATATGTATTATTTGTATAGAAAAATGTGAACTATATATGACTATGCTTTAACTTTTGGTTAATAGATGAAGTATTCCAAGTGTTACAATAAACTTGCTCTTATTATCAAATGGTTAATTTCAAGATTTAAACAGAAAATACCTTTGTCATAAGCAACCTTTAGAATTTCATCAACAGATTCAGCAAAGCCCATGTCCAGCATTTGGTCAACTTCATCCAAAACTACATGTTTGGCTTTCAGCAAAGACACATTGCCTTTCTGAATGTGATCAAGGATACGGCCTGGTGTGCCAACTAAAATGTCCAAGCCCTTCCACAATGCACGCTCTAAAAGAAATTAAAATTTTGTTGAATACATGAAATGATGAGAGTATAGAAGAAAACAAGAGTCATGATATAAATATCTGCTAATCTATGTAATAAAAATATTTATTGCATTTTATACAATTACTTATTTAACTATATTATTGAAATAAGTATTACTAATTAATAACAAGGGAGCACCACTGTTAATATTCAACAAGCTTTATAAATTGCTCACAAGTTGCAAATTACTTTTGTTAGGACTGCTTTCATTTGTGACTGGATATACCAAAAATCTGTATACGCTACAATAGAATTCTATAAATGTGTGTACACATACACACTTAAATATATATTTTATTGAAGGCAATATGGCTTAGTGATGACAGTGGACTTATGATTGTTAGGTTGTGGGTTCAATTCCAGGACCAGATGGCACATTGTGCTTTTGGACAAGCCACCCCATTCATGTTCCAGTCTATTCAGTCAACATGAGTAGCACCAGAGTGCTGGTACAGATCGGTCTTCTTTCAAAGTGTCACATCCTTGATATTCTGTTGAATCAAGAGGGTGTCAATGTTTGCGCACAACAGAGGTACTCAAGCAATTAGCAAAAGCATAGTACATACTAGATTGTAAGTGACAGACATGGATCTTTTATGCATAAGCGTACCCTGCATTCTAGAAGCAATGCACTAGCGAAAATCTTACCACAGCAACTTCAATAATGCAATATTTCCAAAATCAGAGGATATATATATATGCATATAAGCATCATCACTTTCATACCATTTTTTGCATGCTGGTGGTATGGGGTGTTGAATGAGTTTCAAGACACTATTCCATAGCTGGCTGCTTTTCTTTGCATGATGAGGCAAGACAAACACACACATACAGAAAGGGTTTCTGTATACTACATTGTACCCATGTGTGTTGTGTGTGTGTGTGTATGTGTATGTATGTATATATATATATATAGTACTCATGAAATTTGCTTTGCAACTTCATGATTTCTATTGCATGGAACTGTGGGTAAATTTCTATAGTAGCTTCAACGTGACTAATATCTTGAGTGTAACTGCTAAATGGAAACAGTAGGGAAGCCCGTAGGTGGGTGGGGGTGTCCAAGTACCTTTCTCTGCTTGTCCTCACATTGCTACCATTTGAAGAAAAACTAAGTTATGTCTAAGTCTTTTGTAAACAAATCTTGTAACTTAGTGCTTTCGTTGTGAAGAATAATAGAAAAAAGACACTTTCTGGTGGCAGAAAGGATATACAGCCAATGCAAAAACAGATGACAGTGTATGTGGGTGCACGCACCTTACATTATTAACCAACATTACTAACCTTGTGGTTCATATGGTACTCCACCATAAAAACAAAACGCAGAAAGCTCTCCACAGACTTTTAAAAAATCTTCATATACCTGTTTAGCTAACTCTCGGGTTGGAAGTAAGACCAATACCTAGAAAACACCAAAATTTAAAAAAATAAAATTCAGAAAATATATGCAAAACATTGTACAAAGAAATTAGATATTCAACATACGTTTCACTACTACTATGTGTGTTTCAATTAAATTCTAAAATAATTGTGAAATTTAGACTTGTTTTTGTAAAACACCTATAATTTTTTTTTTAGTAAAAAATATGGCAGTGATCACTGAAATACAATTTTTGTTGAGATATCACCGTGCATAATAAACCAATATAATAGTTATTTTATAATAATTGCAGAAAAAGGAAGAATTGTGCAAACCAATCTCCACTGTCATTATACAGAACACTTGAAGTGGAATAAACAGTCAATGAATTTTAAGTTATTTAGGTGCAGTTTGTTCCAAAAATATTGGACGAGAAATATTTGCAAATGTTTCATTTTATATTATTTTTAATCAATGTCATCACTTCCACTGCCAATTATTTTCACATTATTAGAAACTAAAACATCTGAGTTGAAGCCTATCGTGTTATGTTTACTGCATTTGAAAATCCTTCAAATTCAGAGTCTCTCAATACTAATTATATAATTATGTAAGCTTATATAGTTTTAAAACTGAGTAGATGGTTATAAAAATGAGTTATTGAAACAAATTAATTCTTTCTAGTAAAATGTGCTGGGCTAGCTTACTTCTATACTGTCATAAATATGGATACCTTAGTTTACTAGTTGTTTGCTTGTCTATGATTTTCATTTTTAGCAAGTTCTCATAACTTGTTCACTCGCAGTATGCCTTCCTATACCACCTATACCGGGAGTCTTTCTCTTGGTACTTCTCTATATCAGAAACATGTATGGAATGCTCTCCCCACACCCTGCCAACACCAGCCCACTAGCAATGACAATACTACAATATAGGTGTAACTAGATTGCTCTCTTCGGAAATATGACATGGGTATTTGCCAGTTATTTATACAACATCTCTTCCCATGGTAGACTCAGCAAATGTGAAGCGAATAAGTGATCTTAAATTAAATGCAGGCTGAAACTTGAATGAAACTTAATTGAACATATATGATATGTCAGGCAAACGTCATGTAAACTTTCTTTTCAGATGCAGAATGCTGTCCTCCATCCATGTTCCCTCTTGCCACACCTTCCTCACCCTCAGAGTTCGCACACTCAATGTGTGCACATTAAAAGGTAGGTCAGGTGAGGTTGTTGAGATGCTGGAACAGAGGCATGTGTGTTGCATCCAAGAAGGTGGAGGGGAGCTTCTGCCAGGTTCCTCACAGGCATAGAAGACCATAACAGAAGAATTTAACGCTGGCTGCCCTTGAAGCTCCTCTATGCTGATGACCTTGTTCTTATAACTGAATCACTACCTGAACTAGAGAGGAAATTTCAGGTGTGGAAGCAAGGGACTTAGAAGTTAATTTATCTAAGACCAAAGTCCTATTAAGTAGGAAAATGGACAAATCTCAAATCTCTTCAGGGACATGGGCCCTGCTAGATGTGCAAACTATGGACACAGTAGTATCATGGGAAAGTTAACAAAAAAACTAGTCGGTGTGCAGGTACAATAAACACTAAGAATGTACAGAGAATAGACCTCCTCAAATGTCCGGGGGGGGGGTCCTTAGAAGTAGTAGATTGCTTCTGTTACCTAGGCGACCAAGTTAGCAGTGGAGGGCAAAGTTCAGAGAGGTATTACCTTTGTTGACAACAAAGGGTCTCTCCCTAAGAGTAAAGAGCAGATTGTATGAAGCCTGTGTATGTACCATAGCTGGCTATGACTACAGAGGACATGTGAAGGCTTGAAAGAAATGAAACCCGCATGCTCCACTGGATGGGTAATGTGAGAGTGCATGTACAACAGAGTGTAAATGATTTTTTTTTAAAAATTGGGTATAAAGAGCATCAGTTGTGGTGTGCAAGAGAGAAGATTGAGCTGGCATGGTCATGTGATGTGTATGGAAGAGGACAGCTGCATAAGGTGCCGATATCTAATTGTGGGGGGAACCTGTGTAAGGAGTAGACTCAGGAAGACGACGTGGAATGGAGTGATGAGAGGATCTTCAGACGTTGCGCCTCACAGACAAGATGACAAGGAACCAGGACTTCTGGCGGCCTGCTGTGCTTCATACAGGCATGTCCTAAGCGTCCCTCTCTCAGCCAAGAAATCCTTTTCTTGAGGGCTCGTAGGTGATGTAGTGTCATATAAGAGCACCCGTGCCAGTGCCATGTAACAGCACCCAGTACACTCTTTGAAGTGGTTAGAAAGGACATCCAGCCGTAGAAACCATGCCAAAACAGACAATTGGAGACTGGACACCTCTCCAGCTGGCTAACTTGTCAAACCACCCACCCCATGCCAGCATAGAAAACAGAAATTAAATGATGACCAAAAAATTCTAAGAACACAAAATCATCTCCGAAACAAATGGCCATGGTTCATAGCTTGTTTCCAAAATGAAATTCTGTTATTGCTAATGTAATAACAGTTTGATTTAAGTACAAATAGAAATTTTGGGTGGTTTTTGAAAATGTAAGCATTATATATAATTCTGTATATGTCCCCAGTCTATATGTTCATCTACCAATCGCCTGCCTATGTGCTGGACCCACATAAAAGCACTCACACCGAGAGACCGGTGCCGGTGGCACAGTGTAAATCGGTTGGCGTTAGGAGAGCATCCAGCCGTAGAGACCAAGCCAAATCAGACTGAAACCTGGTGCCCCCCACTTGCCAGCTCCGATCAAATTGTCCAACCCATGCTAGCATGGAAAACGGACATTAATGGCTGAAGATAGAAATAAGTCATAAAGCATAATTAATTTCTTACCCTAGGCATTCGACCTTCTTTTGTTTTCTTTTTTTTAATCAGTTTTTCTACCAGCGGCAAAACAAAGGAAAGCTGAAATAAAACAAAGCAGTTAACACCTAAGTATGAAGAGATAAATTCAAATGAATACCTTCGCAAGTTACAAGTCAAATAAATATATAATTAAAGCACAAACAATTTGTTTAACTGTCCCTTAGCAAAAGAATTTTCTTTTGCTTTCTATTGAAACATGAAATGAAATTTTATTATAATGTTGCTGATTATATAAGAGGAACAGTTAAAATTTATTTTCTAGACAGCACCTAGTTAAATTCCATTAACAACAATTGAGAAGTTTAAAATACAAATAAATTAAAATCTTTCCACAAACCACCACCTTTGTGTTAACTCAAGAGAGCCAAGTCAAGCGACATTTAAAAAGTATTAATACCAATTCTAGTATCATGTAATGTATACAGAACATTTTTTCCATGAACAAGAATGTTTAGTCCCAGTTCAGCACTGATGAAGCAGGCTTAATGATGAAAAGAATTCCTCTCATACGATACCTTTTTTCAAGCAATGTACTATATTATCCAATATGTTCTTCCTCTTTTTAATACAGTAGTGTGTAATTAGAATGTCTATAATAGAGATTGATTTAGTGGAGAACTATTAGGTTCAGATATGGTTTCTCCATGAATCTCAATAGATTTGGTTTACCTTCATACAACATACAACTAATAAACAATTATCTTCACCTTTAGTCATTCTGTAATACATATCAAAATCGTTTAAGTCATTCACTTCCATCTAAACTTTAATTTGGATTAAGATAGGCTCAAGTAACTCCTTTGAAAAAGTGGTTCTCTTGAAATGGCTAGCAACAAAATAAGGCTTTATAATTGTAGATGCAAAATTCAAAATATACCAACAATTTTCATTCATTTATAGTTATAAATGAATGAAAATCTCCAAAGAAATCATCAAATTAGCAAACTTACTGTTTTTCCAGTGCCAGTTCCTGGAGAGAGAAAAATGTCAAAATAAATAACAATGAAACAAACAACAAAGAATGTAATAAACAATTTAGTGTTTTTTGTTTAACACTTTCTCCAATCATCTTCCTTTAACATCCGTTTTCCATACTAGCATGGGTTGTACAGTTTGACAGGAGCTGGCAAGCCGGAGGGCTGCACCAGGTTCCAGCCTGAAACCTGGTGCACATTCCTCCGACTTGCTAGATATTACTAAATCCTAAAATAATCGTGAATTAACGTTTTTGTTTATTAAGGTGGTGTTTGGATCAACTTAGCAAAAGATACTTAAATTTATGGTGGATTTTGTTATTCAATATTCTAATTTCAGGTAAATATATATTTGCTTAAGATACCTTTGCTTAAATACCACCATGAAATACAAATTTTTTTTAGTCAAAATTCAGCTGGGATAAATGACAGAATTGCAGTACTGGACACAAAAGAACTGTGCAGAGACTCAATTTTCAATTGAACTTGATTGCATATAAAACAACTTCCTACATGACACCAACTTTGTGAGGTTCCTTAGCATATACACAGGCATCTCAAAAGTAAACAGACATCCCCTCATTACAGTTTTATGTGTGTACAGAGTAAGATGCCCAAACAGGTCAACTCATTAAAAACATCTCCTAAATACTAGATTAAGTATTTAAATACCTCAAATGACATTATTTTGTTTCTAGAAATAAATCTATCATTTGATGGTGCCTATTTACTCTTGAGATATCTGTGTATAGCCAAAAATTGATCTGGCCTTATATTCTACCCTCTTTACCTATAGACAGGTTTTATTGGCATATAAAATAACTTTTGTACAGTATGAAACAAAGGTTTAAATGCCTTAGTTGTGGCTCTAAAAATCACATGCAGATCAGTAAGCTAGAAACAGAATATATTAATGGGGGAAAGAGGAAAATGCTGGATTTTGCACTAACATTTGCAAATCCACTGTTTGTCTTCCTTATTCCTTTGCTTATATTTTGCATAGCAATTAGTCTCTGGAGTTAACTGGAATACTTGAATTTCTAAATTTGGTACTCTTTTCAAAAAGGAATAAAGCACAATAAAAATAATATGGTTTGAATGGAAGGGCTACCATAAAATCTAGAGAACATTTCCATAACAATGTGAGGTAGTGTGTTAATAAGTGTCTACATAGTGAAATCATATATTACTGTTACAACAGGCATGAGTGTAGACATGGTGTTTCGGTATCTTGGGCAAGTGTCCTCTAACAATAGTCTTGGTTCAATTTTACTAGTGGAATTTGGTTGATAAAACTGTGTGGAAGACTTTATCATATAGTTTAACACTTTCAAGTGGTTAAGAGCCTTCAGTGCAATCAATTTTGTTCCAACCATTCAAACCAGGTCTCTGGTCTGAGGATAAGCAACTTCCACATATTTCAAAGACCCTGAAATGGGTCACAAGTGCTGCACTTCTTTGATTAAGCAATAGACCAAAAACATAAATTGCATTATGAAACCAACATCACAAAGAATTGAAGTGAACATGACTTACGTGCTTGAGCAATAACATCGTGGCCATCATAGACATAATCAAAAGTTTGTGATTGAATTGGAAAAAGATAATCAACACCACTCGCTGCAAAAAAATTAAATAACAATAAGGTAATGAAAATGCTGAAATATGAAGGATTAATTAAAATAATTTAAATAATGTGTATCAAAGTAATCAAAATGTAAGGATCTCTTTTGCTTAACACACCTCATAAGTTTTCATACGATACACTCTACAGTGCAACAATCTTTATAGCCAGTCATTAATGGATTTGAAATCAACTAGAGCCTTTTACAATATTTTGAAAATGGTAGAGCTAAGTGCAGAATGTAATTTATGGCTAGATATAGTGACATAGATCTGATTTGCAACCGTAAAGCAATGTATCTGAGTTTCTTTTTGTACTGCAGTGGCAGTCCTAGGTATTAGTGACAGCAAGCACTACTAGCTTTTGCATCAATGAATCTGTCTGACATTCTCATCTGCAAACCATGGTTGATTTTGATGAGTTAGTACTTCATATGCACAATCCAGTTTACATTACATGCCATACTAGTGGGTTTTCTTTCTTCACTTTCATATATTCTGTCCTATGTCCTGATTCCAGTTGCTTTCAACAGTAACCTGTTCAACATATCTTAAGCCCAAATTGCATACCCATTGAATCAGATAAGTTCTACTGGTTACACAATTTTAACTACTCATGTTTCCCATCTATATAGCGTTGTGTATAGCTGTCTGTTGAAGGCTACTGACCAAGCAGATATTGCAAGTGTATGGAATAAATAAAGAAGGGCTGAGCAGGAATTAAATGCATTTTATATGCCCTACATACAGAGGGAGAAAAATATCTTATTGCTAACAGAAGTAAAGATTTTACAAACTACCACATTCCATGTTCTATATACAATACAAACATAATTCAACTTACTGATCCCAATTAACCCTTTAGTGACCAAACCGCCCGAAATCATACATTCATATGTAAATGAGAAATTCAGCGCAAATCTCGTATGTACATTTGTGAAAACACATGATTTCACTTCGTAAACAATTGAGTTTCATTTTCCGACATCGATCGACGTGCTATTTTGATTTTGTAAATTTTAGGAGATTTTTTCCCAAATTTCTTCAAGATCAATTTTTTGAATACTAGTTGTATTCTTTCAAGCAGCGAGTCAGAATTCGAAGGATTCTCAACTGAAGACCTGGATAACTCAACATTAATTGAGAAAAGAAACCACGTGGCATTTAATAATGAATCCGATGTTTCAATTTCCGAAAGTGATGTTTCAAGTTCCGAAAACTCTGATGACAGCGATACAGATGAAT
>JAOPUL010005356.1:25505200-25516240 GCA_027564515.1 Octopus rubescens
AAAAGCTTCATCAGGGAAGTACAGAAGAAAATAGTCATAAGGTGTAGGGTCATCAGGAAAAGTGTTTGGTAGCCTAGGACCAGGCATTTTACCATAAGCAGGACACCAGAGAGGCACAAAGTTATCAAGTGTCTGTGTTCTTTGCCAAGGAATATTGTTTTAGTTCACTCTCTGGTTCATGGGGGGTACAGGGCCATTGCCAGCCCCTTCAACATCCCTTTGGCACTGATCATCCTCAGTTGGAGCATCAACATCATGATCATCAACATCATGATCATCAACATCAGAATTATCTGAATCGATCATACTGAAATCTGAGTCAGAATCCTGTAATATTCTGTCTACCATTTCACTTATAGTCATCAGTGTTGGCCTCTGTCTTCTGCCAGATGCCATTCAGAAAATGGTCGAATAAAAGTCAAATTTCTGTCAACAACAAACTTAAAAAAACTCACCAACTCACAGCACTGACATCTGTTAGTTCTCAAAAAGCCCACTCCGAGTACTCAGTGCCAGTTGTTATAAAAACGGGAATCAACAACCTAACTTGACTGGAACGAAGTTTTTTTGTCGACTAAAGTCGAATACAGTGGTGAAAGGGTTAAGAACAGCTGTCTGTGAGACCTCCTATATGTTGATGACCTAATTATTATAACTGAATCTGTAGTATAATTAGAGAAGACATTTCAGGCATGGAGGTGAAACCTAGAATCAAAAAGTCTCACGGTCAACTTAGCAATGAGTAAGGTGTTAGTAAGTAGGAAAGAAGAAAGGACTCCAGTATTATCAGGGAAATGGCCTTGCTCTATATGCAGATAAAAAGTAAGTAGGAACTCTGTTTGCTGTACACAGTGTAAGTGTTGAACATACTAGAAATGTGGTGGAATCAGAGGCAGGCATTCAGAGAAAGCAAGATATGTATGTGGTAGATGCACTGGAGTAATATGTACTAAGAGTACACAGAAGTAAACTCTTAAATTCCCAGCTGGCATACCAGAAGTAGTTGATAGCTTTTATTACCCATGTGACCTTATTAGCAGTGGAGATGGTTGTTCAGAAAGTACAGTAGCTAGGATAAGAGCAGGTTGAAAAACATTCAGGAAGCTATTACCTCTGCTGGCTTCAAATAAATTCTCTATTAGAGACATGGACCTTAAATACAGAAAATTTGTAAAGACTAGAGAGAAATGAGGCAAGCATGCACCAATGGATGTGCATGAATGCAAGAGTACAGTTGGGTATAAGAGGAATAAAGTGTAGAGTGCAAGAGAGAAGGCTGTACTGGTGTGGGTATGTGATGTGTATGGAGGATGACTCTGCATAAGGAAGTGATGAGCACTCCAAGTTAGTGGAACCTGTAGAAGAGAAAAACCAAGAAAGACTTGGTGAAGGTGGTGAAGATGCTGTATCTCACAGAAGAGATAACAAAGGATTGTTCTGATTGGTGATACTGTAGAAAACTCAACCACCCATGGTAAAATATACCTTGACATAAGAGTAGTGTTTTGTACCCTGCAAAGCCTACATTTGCTTCCCTCTCATCATACATACTTGACCCTTACTTCACGTCTACTTATTGTTTATGCTTCTTTCACTCACAACCCTCCATTTCTCATCACCTCACCATCTGTGCTGACTGCTCTGACTCTCTTGCTCTTCACAAGAGACTGCATCAGACCACTTTCATCTCCCTATCCAAAACACTCTAACTTTGCTATTTTCACCTGCCCACCATCACTTTCTCTCTCCTCTGGGCCACTTCTGTTGACACTCATCACCTACTCTTGACTTTATCTCATCACCCACCCTTACCTTTGTCCACCTCTGTTATTGTTAATCATGCCCCTCTTGACTCCACCCTACCTTTTCTTTCATACTTTTACTCTGCCCACCCACTTATTCTAGTCCTTCTAATATCATTGCTCTCTCTTACTCTCCTCAGCCATCTGAGAAAATGTAAATTCTTTAGGTTATTGAGTACTCTTTACACTTACTCTTTTGCCACACTCCTCTCAGCCACCCATTTTGAGCCTCTCTGCTGTTATGGCCTGTAGCAAATTAAGAAATATTGTCAGGAATGAGTTACATGTAAATCATAAGTCTCAAAAGTATTCAATAGAAAAATCATTTTGCTTCTAAGAGAGGGAAGGCAAAGATTGTGCAGTCAGTGATTTTCTGCATTTTCTTTCTTTATAATAAAAGATGTCAAAAGTTCTTTTGACATTCTGTTATTTCTGCTTTAAAATATAGATTTCTTGCATTGAAATTTATTCCACAGATTTGTACAGGGATATGTAGTTGATTTAATTACTAGTGTGTCAGCATGGCCATGTGGAAATTTCTACATGGATGAGAATCTTTTTAGCACCAGGGACATCACTCTCATCGTCGTCATCATCATCATCATCATCACTGCAACCACCACCACCACCACCACCAAAATCATCATCATCATTTAATGTTTGTTTCCCATGCTGGCATGTGTAGGACAGTTTGACAGAAACTGGCAAGTCGGAAGACTGTATCAAGCTCTACTGTCTGATTTGACATAATTTCTATGACTGGATGCCCTTCCCAACACCAACCACTTTACAGAGTGTACTGGGTACTTTTTACGTAGCACCAGCAGCAGTGAGGTCACCAAGTAACTTGCAGGACAAGATTCATGAACTGGGGGGGAGTAGTATTGAGGGACAGAAAAGGTGTCTTGCATTAGAAGATAAACATGGCTACCTCAGATGGCAAGAGAGAGGAGAGAAAGATGGTGAATATGTGACAGGGAGGTGGCAGGGCCTGTACTCCCAAGGTATAGGGAGGTGTATATAGTGAAGTGAAGCAGGAATTGGAGAGGATGAGTGGGTCGGTGAGTTCACAAGATTTCATAACGAGAGTGGGATCTAGAGGTGGGGGAATGTAATGAGTGAACCCTGGAAGATGGAGAAGGTACTGGATATGTTGTGGGGAAAAGATTTAACAAGGACATATTTTGTGCAGGTATATACATGAAGGAGAATGGAGGGGAGGGAAGGAAACAGTGGTGGTGAGCATGGGTGGTTGTGGGGAGAGAGGGGACATGGACATGGATTTTACTTAGTTGGGCAGGTCTTCTCAAGCACAGCAAATCACCAATTGTCTTGGTCCTTTGTCATCTCCTCTGTGAGGCTCAACATCTGAAGTTCATTTCTCACTACTTTGTCCCATGTCTTCCCCTTCCACAGGTTCCCTTGCAAATACATAGAGAACCTATTGGGGCACATTTGTGCTGATAAAAATATTAAATCTTTAATTTCACAAATTCATAAATATGAAACTTATATTAAATTACTATTTGACTTTAAGTCTTGAACTGTTTTTTTTTTTAAATATCAGTTTTTAGAGACTTCATCAGTGAGCTGTTCCAAATTTGATTGTGGGTGAAATTTCACCTCTGGAATGAAGGTTTTCCCCAACTCTGTTCATTACAGTTGCTCGAGTCTTGAAAACCCTATGTTTTTGTACCTTTAGAATTATATTGTCTAATGTGTTTTCCATTTTTTAAGACATTTGGATGATTTGAGGCACATTTAGTTGCTGTATCTAGAAGGTCAAGAGACCACATAGAAGTTCCCTCATTGGCTTTAACATCAAGTAGTTTATGATGTGACAGTCTAGTTTTGTTGCTTTCCCCCCATTGCCCCAGTCTGGTCCTGTATAACTCTAAATTCTGCTGGTAGCTACAGTTGAGGCAGGCATAGTGGACTTTTCCAGTGTACAACAGTTTGGTATCAAGAAATGTTATAGAGTAAGAAATAAGTGTTTAAAAGGTCAAATCTGTTTTGATTCTAAAACTTTCCAATAAGCCATTTCTTTTATACTGCTAATGATTTGGAAATTTAGTCTAAGTTCACATCCCAACCTATACTAAAGAAAAAAATCATTATGAAAGTTGATATTAAAAGTCATAAGAACTGTTTATTCTGTACTTTAATAAGTGTACATTTAAATGGTCATCACATACACAAAGCCAACACAAAAAGACAGTTTTATTTGAAGAGAAAATATTGTTATGCTAAACACTGTTGATTTCCAACATTGGCCAAAAGAGTATGACTGCTGTTACATTTGATTGATCAGGATGGAAGAAAGTCTCAGCTGACTCAAACAGGATTTGAATTTAAGATACAGACAAAACTACACATTGAAAAGCAAAACTTGAATTCAGGATGACCTTGACCTTACAATGATTCCCAGAATTTTGGACCCATCACCTACTTGACTCTATATAATACTTTCATTTCTAATGTTGTCTGCCCAATAAAATAATCCTAAAAGTTCTGTTAATAACAGTATAGAAGATAATAACAAAGGAAATTTCCAAGTGATAACAATGAATCTACACTCCCTTTAGAATGCCTTACTCATAATCCACCCCTGCAATTCCAATGCCTCTACCCTCATTATGAAATGACACTCACTTTAAGAATGACTGTTGTAATGGGTATTCTAGCTTAAGATTGATGGAAGATACAGCTGTAACTGCTACTACCTTAATATATGGGAGTGGGAAATACTTCTTGTAATATACTGAATCAAAAATAATTAACAGTAGTTACAGCCCTTTGTGTTCTGAGTTCAAATCCCACTGAAGTCAACACTGTCTTTCATTTAGATGGGAGTAGGTTGATAAAATGAAGTACTAGACAAGAACATTTCTAAGCAATAGAGTCAGAAATTATCTAGAGCAAAACCATCATTTTTTGTATGAATATGTTTTAAGAATCACAGATTACGATTTTTTTTCACAAAACAAGTAAAAACCAATTTGCTCCTCCTTCCTTTCTGTAATTTTTCAGTTTGGACATTTTTTGAAGTTTTATTTTTTCTTTCGGATTTATGTTTTTAAGCATCTGAGATTATGATTGTGTTTCATATTTAAACATCTTTCAACATTTTCAATGTTTCAAAATTTCCAAAAGTTTTCGAATCGAAATTTGGATATGAAAAAGGCACGCACATTTTGCATTTACTTAATGTATTGGACTGCTTCTTTTAATTTTGAAAAAAAAAAGTCCTATTTCAGACAGTAAACTCAGGATATTTGAGAATACAAGGCATTTATTTGTAATTAAACTAATTTGTTATTAAATAAAGTAAAAAACAAATAAACACACACATAAATACACTAGACCTGAATACTTGTTTCCCTTTTTGCTAAATTTTGAATGATTTATACGATTGTTTTAATGTTTTGTATTTTCTTTTATATATAAAGCAGAAACTGAGACAGAAAATTATGATATATGTCTAAACACAAAGGATAAATGTCATTGTGTAATCATAAAGCCTTATATTTTTACATAATCATAAACTCTGATATTTAAAAAGTGCAAATCTGGAAAAAATTGCAATTAAAAGCAAAAGCAAAGGAAAGAGGCCAAAGAAAAAGAAAAAGAGGAAAATTAAAAATTTTGAATTGTTTTTTAAAGACTCATAATCTCATATGTTTAAAACATCTGAAAATAAATTTGGAGTAGGGGGAAATCTAGAGTGTGGAAAATAACCCCTCAGTTTTTTTACAGACTTGCAATCTACAATGCTTAAAATAATTTCTGACTTTATTCTATAGGAATGTCCTAATCAACTACTAGATTGATATAATTGACTGTTCTTTCCATACAAATGTATGGAAAGAACAGTCTTGTACCTATGTAAGAGATACATACAATTGACAATATGTCTTGTTCTGATCCTCTGCAAAATTAGTCCTTTTTGTTTGTCCAAAGAAGTTATCTTTATGTATGGTACCTTTTAAAAGCATATAATTCGAGATATAATAATCATTGTCAAGCATTTTCCAAGTAATTGATTAAAATGGAAAGAGGGAAAAAAATGTGTACTGTCAGAAAGAAGAGGGTTGACAGAGTAGAGTACCAGACACTTACACAAAAACAAGTGCTGTAGTTACTCTTTTTCCTTGCCCTAATTCCTGCAGCCATATCCACAATTGGCAGGGAAAAGACAAAATAAGCCCTTCAATCGACTATATCCATTTTCTTAAGGCTATCAAGCCTAAATCAGCTATGCCAACTTCTCTCTGCTAACTCGATAATTTACCAGTTAACAACCAGGAATAATATATCTGTTAGCTGATAACAATTTAAATTGTTAGTCACAAAAGCTTTATCTGACTTCTGCACACATACACGGCTCTGCTTAGATTACATGTCAGCTTGTTATCGACCCAGCCCCGCTCTGCCTGGATGCCGCCCTAGCTTCGATCTCCCATCTCAGGCAGAATCGGAGAATCATTCTCAGGGTCCCCAAGGCTGTGCGCGCCTTCCTGGTCGAGGTGCTAGCATCGGCCATAGACAGAGCACTTGCCACCAGCAGTCCGGAAGACTGGAATCATCTACTCCAGTTTGCGACCCTCATTCTTGGACTCCTGAAGATAGCCAAGAGTTCCGCCCCTGCCCCCTCCCTGACCACCAGACTCAGACACAGCGTCTCCGCCTTCAGCCACCCCCTACAAACCAGCTCCCATCTCCTCTTGGGCTGCCCACTGTCACTGATGCCATGCCTACAGGTTCCTTCCGACTGCCAAAAGGCTTCATGCCCTGGTCAACCGGAAGCTCATTGAGGGCAACGTTTCTGCTGCGGTGCGCTTGCTGGCCTCCAGGGACACACTCCTTGCCCCCACACTGGACGTTTTGGAGACCTTCCGTCACAAATATCCAGATCCCCTGGCAGACATCAGAGCCTTCCAAACCCCCAATGAGCCACGGCCCTGACCGCATCCAGTGGCAACGTGGCTACCGCGCTGAGGTCCTTCCCTGCAAGCAGCAGTGATAGAGTTGATGGCATGCGACTCGGTTACCTCAAAGACCACATCTCTCCACAATCTGCTGAAGCGGGCACACACTTGCTCCGCTCCATCACCGCTATGATAGAGAGTCTTCTTCACGTGGAACTCCCCCCACCATGCCCGAGACCTCCTCTTCTCAGCCAACTTGATAGTGCTGAAGAAAAAGCACAGAGGCATCCGGCCCATAGCGGTGAGTAACATCTTCCGTTGTCTTGCGGCCAGGCTGGCCTGCATTTCAGCCAGTGATGATTTGAGCAAGACACTCAGCTCTGTCCAGCTGGGGGTGAGAGTCAAGAAAGGGTGCGAGACTGTGGCTCACGCCGCCAGACTCTTTCTTTACTGCTCACCTCCTATTGAAGCTGGATATCTAAAACGCGTTCAACAGCGTTAGACGGGATCACGTCCTCAAGACTTGCTTCAGATGCACCCCTCGCGTACCTTGCCTACGGCACACCCAACTCCCTCATGGCCACTGACAACAGAGTCACCTCCTCCACAGGTATCCAGCAGGACAACCCACTTGGTCTGCTCCCTTTCGCTCTCAACGACTTCGCTCATTCGGTTCGCTCGCCCTTTAATGTTTGGTACTTGGACGACGCGACCCTGGGAGGGCCCGCTGAGTCCATCGTCGCAGACCTCCTGCAGATCATCCCATCTCGCAGGCTTTTCAGACTCGAGATCAACCCGTCCAAGAAGGAGGTAATTAACGTGAGCTACGGCGAGGCTGAATTTCGAGGTGCTGTGCTCAGCATCCGATCCGTCTTGGCGGGGGCCCAGCTGACTCCTAGGGATGCAGTCCACATCCTTGGCTCCCCAATCTTTCCCAAAGCCATACTGGAGTGCCTGGTGGTCAAGTTTGAGGACCTGTTCAGAATGACAGAGAGACTGCGACTCATTGACGTGCACCCGGCGCTCTTCCTCTTGAGGAATTGCTTTGCCCTGCTCAGACTCCTCTACTCGCTGCATAGTGCACCTTGTCACCCGTACACAGACCACTTCAGTAACTTCGACCGCAAAATCCAGCGCAGTGCCAAACTGATCTGTAATGTCAATTTTGGCAGCGTTGGCTGGCAGCAGGCCAAACTGCCCATCAGATTTGGTGGCCTTGTTCTGTGATTGGCGGTGGACCTGGCCCTGCCGGCCTACCTCTCTTCGGTCTCCTCCAGCCACAACTTCCTTGGCGACATACTCCACGGGTCAGACATGATGGATGTTGACCAGTTACCTGGGCCAGCCCTTGCCAGCTGGACTGCTGAAGGGCTAGCGATCCTCCAGATCAGTAATGTCCAACGTAACTGGGATGACATCCTAGGCAAGTCCACCCTGGAGCGGTTAGAGGCATCACTCGACCAGCACCACCTCGCCTGCCTCCGTTCCGCTTCACAGCACAATAGTGGTGCTTGGCTCAATGTGGTGCCCTCCTCATCTACCGGTACCCTTTTAGATGATGAGTGTACCCGCATCGGGGTGGCCCAGCGCCTTGGTCTCCGTGTATGCGAGCCGCACCAATGTCGCTGCGGAGCGGAAATGGACGTATTCAGCCTGCATCCTTTGTCCTGCAGCCTCAGCGCGGGCCGATTCCCTCGACATGCGGCCTTGAATGACATAGTCAGAAGAGGCCTCGACGCGGACGGCTTCCCGTCCCAACTTGAGCCTGCAGGTCTCGACCGCGGGAACGTTAAGCGCCCAGATGGGATAACCCTCTTCCCATTCGAGGCAGGCAGATCCCTAATCTGGGACGCGACGTGCTGCGACACGTTCTCCAGCACCAACCTTGCTGCTTCTGTCACAAACCCCGGTGTCGCAGCCCGCAACGCGGAGAAGAGGAAGGTCCGCAAGTGCAGGAACCTGACTGGCCGCTACCAGTTCGTGCCGGTAGCCGTCGGGACGTCTGGCGTCCTGGGTCCTCGGACCACAGCCTTCCTCCGCCAAATAGGATCTGCTGCGGCCTGCCGGTGGAATGAGTCCCGCGAGATGGAGTGGCTACTGCAGCGGTTGTCGCTGGCCATTCTCCGTGGCGACGCCACCGCGGTAATGACCGCGGCGCGCAGCTGAATTACACCCCTCCTCAGCCCGGAACCCGTGCCGCCCCTGCTGTCTGCCTCCCGCACTTCTCTCTCTACACCCCTTTTATCTGTACATAATGTTTAATAAAATCCCTCCCGCTATCTAATAAATCGTCATCTATTTTATATCTATATATATATATATAATTTAAAGATTATCTATTAAAATTTAATAAACACTACGTTGTGCACAGCAGCAGCAACGACAGCTCCGTTAACATTTAAAGAATCGAGTCAATGAGGGCGCCTCTATGTAGTCGTACGACCTCCTAGAAATGCTTGCGGAATCTCTATACCTTCTTAGAAAGAGACACCTTGGCTAATCCTGATTGATCTGGAATCCCTGCACATGGGGAAAAATAGGATTTTCAAGCTAGTTTGCTCGATCAGAGTTTGACATGAGGGACAGACAACAACAACAACAACAACAACAACAACAACAACAACATTTAAGGAATGTTTCCTGAGCTTAACATGCTGAGTTCTACTCATCGAGTGAATGTGAAGTAGATACTTCAACACTCAACCTCAGGCAACTCCTCTCTCCTTCCCACCACAAGGCACCACCTCGGCATCGAATCGCGACCTTCGCTCTGATTAAGTAATTCTATACGATTGTTTGGTTTATGCAACATTCTATGCCTAAGTTCAGTCAATCTGCTAGAAATAGCAGCTAATATCTCTCAAATTAAACCTTACAATTTTTTTTCGAAAGGAAAGGACAGATGGCATAATATAATCCTAGATATCTCCTAAAAAGACGGAATGGTCACGGCGGGACCACCTTTGATCATATGTCTGCTCAATCAGGAGTGACCTGAAAGTAAAGAAGAATAACTCACTACTCACAGGTATATCTTACTCGATTGAGATCGAATTTCCTGGAGACGATAATTTGGAAGAACATTTCTGTTAAGTAGAAAGACTCGGCAAAGGGAAACAAAACTACTTAAAACATGCTTCAAACTAGCTGGAAGTGAAGGATAGTCTAGCTTACAAGTCGTACGAGTCTAACGTTGAATTTGCAGAACGTTAGAAAAAGTGAGAAAGGAACGGCAAAAGAAATCAAACTGGCTAAAGAGGCTGGGAATAACGGCTCACATCCGAGTTGTGTAACTGGTATATTTTAGTAGGATATTAAAAAGAAAACGGATTATTAGAAAGAGATGTTAAGTGGGGAACAAAACATGAGATTTATTAAGATTGTCTTCTTCAACTAACACCTAGTTCCATACTGACAATAATTTAGTAGAATGAAGTTCGGAGATGTACTTGCTTAGCAAATGATTTGATCTGAGATCGTGTGTTGAAACTAAAACAATTACAGTGTGGAAGACTCACATTAGCCATTCAAAATTAGGAAAGCTAAAAAGAAACGGTATGAGTAACAAACGGGTTAAATTTGGCAGAAGTGTCTAAATAGGTAGTAAGAGTTTAAGGAAATATTTTATTTGACTAACTCCGAATTCTACGTTGACGATAATTAGGCAGTAATAACAGCATAGAAAACTCACTTTAGCCATTCAAAAACACAGAAACTGTTAACTTCACTTTATCATTGATTACACGGTGTCAACATTTTCGTCGTACCGCTTGCGAACTGGTCACTGACACAGTTTCCTCTTTGGCAGAATATTAACAAGAAGGTGAAAAAGAAACAGCAAAGAGGACAAAACTAGTTAAAACTGGCTACGTGTGGCTAAAGAGATTAAACAGGTGATAGAAGATTTAACAGGAGTATCATGCTTGTTTTACATCGATTTTCACGGCGATGATAATTCTATAGAATATTAGAAGGAAGACAGAAAACACAACGGGTTAAAACTTGAGGAAAGTAGTTAAAATTTAAGAGAAATATTTAAGTCGATTAATACTGAATTACACAGCGAAGCTAAATTGATTGGATATTAGAAAGCGAACAGAAAAAAATATTTAAAAAACGATGAAAAACAAAAATCATTAAAACTCGTTGTGACTGGTTTAAATTAACTAAAGAGGTTCAACAGGTATCACAAAAGTTAGCAGAAATACCGGCGAAGGTGAAGTGTAAGGCAACCCCCTACTTCCGGAATTTTTTTTCCAAAACTTTTTTCGGAATCTTATATATCCGATGTAAAAAATTACGATTTTGCG
>JAOPUL010005356.1:25570371-25583358 GCA_027564515.1 Octopus rubescens
TTTCCAGTCACACCGTCTAACCCATGCCAGCATGGAGAAGCAGACGTTAAACGATGATGATGATGACGTATGTATATCAAAACAGGAGATTCGAAAAAAGATTTTGGCATTATTTATTCACCATTACATGTATTTCATTTGCTAATAGGAATTACAAAATTGTACATGTAAGATATTTCCTATTAGAAATTCTCACATGATTATAAAATCTACATACAATTTTGGAGCACTGGAATATGCAGATGTGCTTCATGAGGACACGGCTTGGATTATAACGCATATCTACACACTAGAGCCGGTTCCACATAAAACGCACCCAGCACACACTGTAAAAGTGGTTGGCATTAGGAAGGGCATCCAGCCATAGAAACCAAGCCAAATCAGACTGGAACCTGGTGCAGCCTTCCGGCTTGCCAGCTCCGGTCAAACTGTCCAACCCATGCCAGCATAGAAAATGGACGTTAAAGGATGATGATATATATATTTCACTATTTCATTTGTTTATAGCTAAATATCCAAAAATCAACTTGAGATGATCTAGAACAGAATTATATTATAACTGAAAAATAAACATCTTTGTTAAATAACCATGTTATGATTATCTATTTTGAAATATCAATATTTCCATTAAAAGATGACATATCCGAAAGGAGAAATTCTTGCTGTTTCATGTTCTCTCAGCTATCAGTGGCTGTTATTGATATTAAAATGTTACTTTTTTAATTTTTTTTTTATTGTAATATGTTTATTACATGTGCTGTGCATGCATTCACATATCAATTTGGTACCTTTTCCCTATTTTAACATTATTCCATATTAATCTGTTTAAATACATTGAAGTACTGGATTCAAATGAATTACAAATATAATGTCCAATGTTCTCACATCTCTCCTAATTTTTTTCCCACCCCCAAGCCTTCTTTAGTTTATTTCTACCACCAGCTTATGTGTAATGTACAATTAATTTGCCTTAAATATCCCAATGAATATAGTCATCAGACACAGCCATTGATGCCTAGTTACTGTCTCACTTTGCAACTATACTCTTCTCACATATTTAACACTGTACATCCAAAATATATATACCTGCCTCCCTATATTCTCTTCATTCTTTACTAATATTTTCATCAGTGTAATCAGTTATTATCATCATTACTCTGAATAGCCATGTTGCCAATCAAATTTAAGGACAAGCCATTGGGGAAGCCTGTGTGTTAGCTTGACCTGCTAGAAATAGTAGCCAAATCTCTTTCAACTCACATTTTAGTCTCGAAAAACAATATTGGATTATATATTCCTGTATACTCTCAAAAGATAAGATGGTCCTGGTTGGAACACTCTTGATCAGCTCAATCAGGGCTATTGAAGTTAAAGAACAATGTAAAAAAAACAAACAAATGGCTATATGGATGAATCAGTGTAGTAAATCAAGGATGTTTAGATTGAGTTATTCACTTTCAGTTATTATAGTTTATGGAGAATCTTTCCTAAAAACAGCAGCTGCTTATTGATTTACTTATACATGATTTAGATATACTGTTCAGCATTGAAACAAGGTCATAATGGATTTCAAATTTTGGCACAAGGCCAGCAACTTCGGGGGAGGGGTTAAGTCGATTACATCGACCCCAGTACTCAACTAGTACTTATTTTATCGACCCCCGAAAAGAAGAAAGGTAAAGTCGACCTTGGTGGAATTTGAACTTAGAACGTAAAGACAGGTGAAATGCCACTCAGCATTTTTCCCGGCATGCTTACGATTCTGCCAGCTTGCCGCCCTACAAGGTCATAATAATGACATTTAAATGAAAAGGGTGGTAGTGGTTTAAAAGGATGAGACAAAGTTGAAGCAATGAGGATTGAAGTAATTATCTTTAGTGGGAATAACATTTTCTCTAACATTAATTTCAAAATGTAGCTGGGTAAAATATTTTTCTTGAATTAACAATTAAACTTTAATGTGGTAGTCAATTTAAGTGTTTCATGTTGTATAATACATCTTTTGGGGATTTTATTGAAAGTAATGAAATTTAAGGTCAGAGAGTATAAGTGGTTCTACTTATGAGAAATATCACAAATCTCTAAGTTACTGCAAAACATAGAGTGGACGTATTATTAGCCTCAGAGTTGATTAGCAAATTGAGTATCTAATTGTCCTCTTTAGATAAATATTACTTAATGACGTATTATTTTAGTCACAGCAAAAGAGAGAGAAAGAACTAATTCATTTTAAAATATTTTATTATATTGCACCTATATAGTTGTGGTGCAATTGCAAAACAGTGCTCTTAACACTTTCAGCTTGTTAAATGTTTCGTATTATATGTTTGCCATTTGACATCTCAATGCATTAGATATATATAAATCAACTCTAGTACTTGATCAATAATTTATTTTATTGATTCTAGAAGGATGAAAGGCAAAATTAACCTTGGTGGGATTTGAACTCAGACTGTAAAGGGCCATAACTTAATACTGCAAGACATTTTGTCCGATGCTGTAACAATTCTGCCAATTCACCAATGAATTCCTAGACTTTATTTATATAAAGGTGCAGACATGGCAGTGTGGTTGAGAAGTTAGCTTCCTAACCACGTTATTTGGTGTTCAGTCCCACTGTTTGGTCTCTTAGACAAGTGTCTCCTCTTATAGCCCTATGCTGACCAAAGCCTTGCGAGTAGATTTGGTAGATGGAAACTGAAAGCAGCCCATCGTCTGTGTATGCATTGCAAAATAAAGTTCCCTTGAAAAAATAGTAAGGGTTAGTGATAGGAAGGACATATGACTAAAATAATGCCTTAATATTTTCGCCTAACCCATATAAAAATGGGTATAAAATCATTTCTCAGAAAATAGATTTAAACTGGTTTAATATTTTATATATTTTCTAGAATGAGAAATAAAGTGGTAACAATTTCGCAGCAGACACTGCACAAAATTCTGAATAGTGGAAGCAGATTTCACATTTCATTTGTTAGTTTGTAAAAGAAGACAAGGGTTGACAGAACACTTCTTGGACTATATTGGTGTGACAGTTAGTATAGGTTTATTTTGAATTGTAGGTTAGTATTTGAAAGTAGCGATTCAAGTTCATTCTTCAGTCATGCAGTCCAAATGCTATTTTGGTTGATTTAGTCTTTTTTGGAAGTTGATGAAATAAGTGCTAAGATCTTTAGACTAGGTTGAAAATATTGTGTTGTGAGGTGCTGAATTAACAGGGTATTTTAAAAGTAGTTTGGTAGCTAACATGATTGTGTATGAATCTTTCCAAAGCTGATGTATAAAACGTGTTAGTATATTTCCAAGTGTACATTTCAGTCAGTTTGCCATTCGGGTTTCCTCAGTTCAACACGTCGAATCTTTCCACTGATTGTCTTTGGTAGTTCAGTGACAAATTTTATCTACAAAACAAAGAAGAAAAAGGGGTGGTGGTGTTATCACGATGAATAACAAATCAATTTGGAAATTATGAACCTGGTGAAGTTCATAGAAAATAAAATTATTAATGGAAAAGTGTATTGAAAACAAACTAATGTACTCTATCAGTACTTTTTGTGGTACACTATACTTTAACTGTTTCATGTTCTATGAGGCAGAGGATTAGCATTTATTACCTGGTGTGACTTTGTCACACATACCCACACAAGAATGTTTTAGGTGCAGGAACCCCATTTGTACATTTTAATTTATGATGTACAATAGATGACTAAATAGGTATCAAATTTAGTCTCCTTTTGGATTGATGCCACTCCTAAGCATCTACATTTAAGTATGTGCTAGTATTGATGACTACAGAAACCTTTTTAGGTAATGTCAATTTTGAATATAAAACTATATTCCAGAAGGTCAGTGATTCATATTTTGTAACTGATGTTAGTAGCAAAGGTACTTAATTTTTAAATAGTCAGCCCACCAAGTTGTAAATGAGTACTGAAAGGAAGGAATAACTTGTTTGCTGCTTACAGTAACAGAGCTGTTATCTCTCCACTACAAGCTGACAAAGAATTTATTGAGTTGAGCTCTAACTGAACTGGAAAATAATGACTCATTGGGTTATGAGATCCATTATACAAGGTCGTATCAAAACGTTCTTGGACTAGTTATGTTTAATAAGTTTTAACATCATCTCCGTTGAAATAGTCACCTTGCGCAGCAATACACAGGTCCCAGCATTCCTGCCACTTTTGGAATCTGTCCTAGAAGTTGTTTTGTTTTCTATAAGCAAGTTGAGGGCCTTCTGCAATTTGCTCTGGATCTCGACAATGATGTTAAAACGTCGACCTTTGAACTGCATTTTCATCTTGGGGGAAGAGATGGAAGTCGGTAGGTGCTATATCTGATGAGAAACTCAAGTGAGGAGAGCTTGGTGATGGGGGTGTATTGTTGTGAAGAATCCAATTTTTTGCGTTCCACAGACCTGGTCGTTTTCACAGAATATCCTTCTTCAAACACCTCAAAACGTTGCAGTAGAACTCTCCATTGATTGCCTGGCCCTGGGGGACGACTTCTCGATGCACAATACCATGGATGTCAAAACGATGAGCATGCTCATGATTGAGCTGCGGCTCTCGTGCCTCTTCCATTGTGACAACTGCTGCTGTGGTTCTCTTGTGCCTCTTCCATTGTGATGACTGCAACTTCGTCTCAGGGTCACACCCATCGACCTAACTCTCATCACCGGTGATGATCCTAGACATGAAGGATGGGTGGGTCATCAGTGGCATGTTGATAGAGATCTTGACAGACTTTGAGATGTTCTTTCTGCTCAGACTACAGCATACGTGTGATCACAAATTTCACAACTTGCGAAGAAAACAGCGATGTCACTCTGCACACTGCCTCATGAAGGTCACCGCTAGCTCTCACTGCGCACACAACCGTGTGCTGCCATCTGTTGGCTCGCTACAAAACTAGTCCAGGAACTCTTTGATACCACCTCGTATAATACATGTGTTCCTGTGAATAGAAATGGAATAGATTGTTGTCTTATCTAGAGAGAAAATTTATCTCATCTGTTTTATACCATCAAATTGTATGTAGTCGCTTACTCTTAAGAGGCACTTAGGAAAGAAACATTTTGTTATAAGGAGAATGGAATAAAAATAAAAAGATGCTCTTTTATAATTATTCAAAATTTAGTTTTAGAAGATAATCGCTTATTTAAAAAAAGAATATTGTATAACGTTAATGTTAATAACTGATAAAAACAAAAGTTGTTCACTTCACTTACTCGGCGTGGATATTTGTAAGGAGCCGTAATGGACTTTACATGTTCCTGAAGCTCTTTTTTCAGTTCATCAGTATTGCTGTTCTGGTATTTTTGTGTGAGTACCACAAATGCCATTACAGTCTTAGGGATTAAAAATATGAAATGTTTAAAAAGTGTCGATAATTTATATTATTTTATATTTTTGTTTAAAAACTGTTAAATATAATAAAGTAAATTTAAAATGTTAATCATTAGAAGCAAAATTAAATTAATTCTCAGCAAAATGCATTACTGCATATTGAAAAAGATAAACAAAAGATTTATATTGAAAATTCTTCTATAGGTGCAGGCATGGCTGTGTGGTTAAGAAGCCCACTTTGAAACCATGTGGTTTTGGATTCAGTTCCACTGCGCTGCACTTTGTCTTCTACTATAGCCCTGGGCTGACCAAAGCCTTGTGGGTGAATTTGGTAGATGAAAACTGTGGCAGCTGTCGTGTGTGTGTGTGTATCTATATATATATCTGTATTTTTGTCCCTCTCCCCCAAATGCTTGACAAGCCGTGTTGGTTTGTTTATGTTCCTGTAGTTTAGTGGTTCAGCAAAAGTGACTGATAAAATAAATACCAAACTTAGATCAGATAGTGCTCTAGCATGGAGGCAGTCCGATGGCTGAAACAAGTGAAAGAAGATTTAAAATGTTTGTATTGTTGATTGACATGGTTGTCATCTCTTCTGGCATTCAAATATTTTTCATCTGAGAAGATCTAACAAGCTAAAAATAAATCAAGTATATGTAAATATGTTTAAAATGGGAACCAGATGTTTTGATTCTTAAATTTATGATTTCTATAATAATAATGTTATATTTAATAGGTGACCTCTATGCTACAGGTTTCTACAAGCTGAACGTATTTCTACCTTGACAACAACAGTATCAATAATTATTACATTCTTGCGTTTATGTGATGGTAAATGTCATTCAATGATTGAAAGGAGATGAAAATATATTCAGTACAGTTCATTCCTGTATGTAATGAAATTCACTATAATTGCTTTTTTATATTGATACAAGACCACCATTTCATAGGAGGTGGAGGAGTATCTCTAGTTTAATTGCTTTGGTCTTTTATTTTATCCATCTCTAGAGGAATGAAAGGCAAAGTCAATGTGAATGGGACTTTCAGCACCAAACTAAATGATTTATTTAGCTATATTTTAGTGATTCTCCAAAGACCTATTATATAACTTTATTTGCTAGCATTACAGAGCTCAAAATTTTCTTGAGTGAGAATTAGATGTAAATATATAATGAAGTTTTTGAGTGAGTATTATGATAGCCACCACATAAGGGTATGAAGATAATGTATAAATTGGTATATACATAAACCATCAAGATTGAAAACAATAGGTTTTGTTTATGAAAGCTAGCACATATATTGACTTACTTCTCCTCTGATGGGGTCTGGACTGCGAACTGCTGCTGATTCTAAAACTGCTGGGTGTTGTATAAGAGCACTTTCAATTTCAAATGGACCAATGCGATAGCTGAAAAAGATGAGAAAAGACAAACTTAAAATTAATTTTAAAACCTGTTATCTTCATGTTCTACCATTGCACTTTTTTTTGGAACACATTTAACCATTTTGCTACTATATTTCTGTTGAAATACACTACCTATGCTTCAATTAATTTTGAAAATAATGACCACTTTGTCATTAAGCTGGTGTTTGGAATATAACATGAAATTTTGATGGAAGGTTTTAATTGAGATCATTTTAAAACAGGAAGTTTGCATTATAGGAGCAGTCTCAGGTAGGTTGGAATCAAGATTAAAGCTGGTTTACTAACTAAAGAGCTGACAATATTCTTATCCTAGATAAGGCACCTAATGTCTTTTCCAATGCCATGGAGGCAAACTAATGAATTCTTTGTGAATCATAGTGCTTATTTTTTTTTTCTTTTACCTGTTTCAGTCATTAGACTGGCCATGCCTTGAAATTTTAGTCAAACAAATTGACCCCAGTACTTTTCTTGCTAAGTTATGGGGATGTAAACACACCAACACCGGTTGTCAAGCAGTGGTTGGGGGGACACACACACACACACATACATACATATATATATGACAAGCTATTTTCTGTTAACGTCTACCAAATCCATTCACAAGGTTTTGGTCGGCCCAAAGCTATAGTGGAAGACACTTGCCCTGGAACCATGTGGTTGGGAAGCAAGCTTCTTACCATACAGCCACGCCTATATTTATAAAGTAATTTACTCGGGCATAGCTGTGTGATTAAGAAGCTCATTTTGCACGCATGGTTTCAGGTTCAGTCCCTCTACGCGACACCTTGGGCAAGTGTTTTCTATTATAGCCCCAGGCTGACCAAGCCTTATGAGTGAATTTAGTGGGTGAAAATTAAAAGAAGTCCATCGTGTGCACACACACACACACACACACGATAGATATATATATATATATGTGTGAGTGTGTTTGTCCCTCCCCACCACTTGACAACTGGTGTTGGTTTGTTTATGTCCCTGTAACTTAGCAGTTCAGCACAAGAGTCTGATAGAATAGGTACCCAACTACTGGGGTCAATTTCTTTTTTAGACTAAACCCTTCAAGACGGTGCCTCAGCATGACTAAAACAAGTAAAAGAACAAATTGTAATATAGTACCAGTGATAAAGTATAAACAATTGGCAGATTGTTCAGCACAATTAATTGGCCCATGATATTTCTGAAAATAATTTAAAAGCCTTAAATGCATATATTTTGCAGTTTCTATCATGAATTTTTATTTTGTACTGTATATAAAAAAAATATAGCAAATGTAGTGTAATAAGTCACTAACCCAGATGATAAAATGATATCATCATTTCGGCCTATGAACCAAATATAGCCATCTCCATCCATTTTGCATTTATCACCTGTCAAATAATAATCACCCTTGAAAACAGATTCTGTTAATTTTGGTTCACCCTGAAAATAGGAAATAGTTGCAATTGAAGAAAAGACAAAATTGTGTAAATAATAATTATTGCAGAAGAGTGATTCTAGGGAGATAATTGAATGTTAAAATATGTAGGCGTTTAAATATAACTTTGGTTGCAAAATTTATAAATTCTAAATGTAAACAAATACTAATAAGCAGAACTTTGTTAAAAGTATTAGTATTTTATTAGAATTTTTAAAAATCTTTTTTCTTTTATTTGCTTCAGTCATTAGACTGTGGCCATGCTGGGGCACCACCTTGAAAAATTTTTAGTCGAATGAATCAACCCCCAGTATTTAATTTTTTTCCTAAGCCTGGTACTTATTCTAGTGGTCTCTTTTGCTGAACTGCTAAGTTATGGGGACGTAAGCACACAAAGACACACATCTATCCATCTATATATAGACACACATCTATCCATCTATATATATGCGTGGCATCTTGGGCAAGTGTCTACTACTAAAGCCTCGGGCCGACCAAAGCCTTGTGAGTGGATTTGGTAGACGGAAACTGAAAGAAGCCCGTCGTATATATATATATGTATGTATGTGCCAATTTCCAGTCAAACCGTCTAACCCATGCCTGCATGGAAAAACAGACGTTAAATGATGATGATGATGATAGAAAGAAAAAGAGCAGCAAACCAGCAACAACAAAAAAAAATGCCAAAGATTGCTGTCCCAACAGCACTACCAACCTCATCACCAATTGCAGCTCTAAGACTAGTCAGAATATTCACCTCATCATCTGTTACAGAAATCAGTGAATATAAGACTTACAACCAGGAAGCAGAGGCCCCTTCCTCTTACAGCTGTACCATCTCAGAAGACGGAGAAAGAGGCAAGTTGGGCAAGCAGCCAGAGTGAGCATTAAAAGCAAAAAAAGTTCCCAAAGAAGAAATTTGAACCTAAAAGGAGGAAGGCAACTAAAAAGTTTAAGGTGGATCACAAATGAAACTGACATGATTTTCACAATGCTTCATATACAAAACAAATAACTGACAGATAAACAAAATGATTTAAAAGAATACTTTTGAAAACAAGATGTGAAAATATGCAAAGAAATGGGAATACACTAAGTGGAGCATGCTAGCAACAAGCATCTTGTACAAGTAATGGTGTACTTAAACAACAGCTAATATGTGGACCCTTTTGCACCTGCTTCAACCTGAACTGCTCATGGGCTTTTCAGGATACAAAAATCTTCATTATTTGCAGAGTGTACGGGGAGAGTAAAAATGATCAAAGCTGAAGAGTGTTCTCACTCAATCTAGGTAGATTTAATATTTTTATATCTTGTTTTAGTTTTGTATATTTTACATTTAATGTTCTATTTGTTCTGGGGTTTTTTTTAATCAAATTTTTAACCTATCTATTGTGTGTATTGGTTCCCCTACATTTTATATATAACTTTGTCTAGTCTTACATGTATTGTAAGACATATTTTTCAACATTCACTGTGTTGTATGAGTGAGCCTCTTTAAGACTAATATAGAAAATGTTATTTCAAATCCTGTCAAGGTTAGCTTTGTTTACATCCATCTGGAGTCAATAAAATAAAGTAGCAGTCAAGTACTGAGATTAATGTAATCAACTAACCATACTCCACACATACATATACCTCAAAATTGCTGGCCGTGTGCCTAAATTAGAAACAATTAGTAGTATTCATAAGTGAAAAGTGGTGAAGGATTGGCAGAATTTTAAATACATTCGACAAAATGTCTTGCAACACTTGTTCCAGTTAAATCTTGCCATGGTCAAACTTTGTTTTTTATCCTTCATCGTTGATAAAATATAACACCTGTTATGTACTGTGTTAATGTAATTAACCATTCCCTCTCTCCCAAATTTGAGACTTTGAATTCAAATCACTGTTCAAAATGCTGGATTCTACCAGGTACAACATAGTTTTCAATACCTGTTGATGAAATAATATTTATTGTAATTTATTCACAAACAGAGACTCTTTTGAATTTTCAAATTTGCTTCATACTTGCACAGGCACTGAAAGTGACATTCAGCCTTGAGTTGTTATTGATTTTGAAGCACAATATGGTCAGTTGTTAAGTGTACAAGTAACAAGAAACATGATTGGAAGGAGTTAGCATGGACTTACAAATTTTTATGACCCCCCTCTGGACCACAAGAGGGGTCTGGAGTTGTGCTCCATCATGGGCATTGAGACATAGGCTACAGGACTGATAGTGCAGAGCAAAATGTCCAGTTGTTGTATTTATAGTACTAAAAGTTGCCCAAGGGATTTTTGCTCTGAAGAGCTAGGGAAGAAGAGAAGGTAGCTGAGAGCAACAGGCTTTGCTCTCTGGAGCACTGTTTGTCACGATTCCAGAAGCTGCTGTTCCAGTAGCACAGTCAGTTAAATCATTGAGCGTGACTGGAAAACTTGCCTCACCCTTGATCCCAGAAGTAAACAGTGATGAAGCATCTCCCAACATCATTTTCCCTTCATCTCGTGAAGTGGGGGACAAAATGAAGAAAGGGCAAGAAGAAAACTGCCAAAGAGAGTGTCAATGGCTAGAACAGAAAAAAGACACCCACCACCTCAAGAGACCTCCAAGCCACTTATATGAATAATTTTCCATTTTTACTAAATATTGTACTTAAACAACATTGAACATGCGAGTCCCTTTTCACTTACTCCAACCTGAAATTTTCATGGGCTCTTTCAGGATGAAAACTTTTCAGTTTCTGGAGGAAGTGTGTGAGGAGAAGATCAGTGTAGTAGGGTACTCTGACCCAAATTCATTATTCTAAAAATTTATATCTTGTTTTAATTGCGTTTTTTTTTCTTCTATATTTTAAAATTTATTTCTGTGTATTTACTCTGTTATTACAAATTTTAACTTACTCCATGAATATATATACATATATATTCCATATTTATACCCTCCCCCCTTGTTTGTCTACCCCACATTTTTGTAATCCCTATGTCCACATTGTTGTAGTATGAATGTGCCCTTGTAGTAAAAAAAAGTTTTTAATTATTATTATCATTATTATTATTATGGTAGATTGGCAGAATCATTAGGGCATTAGACAAAATGCTTTGTGATATTTGTTCCAGCCTTTATGTCTGAATTCAAATCCTGCCATGTTCAACTTTGTGTCAACTTTGCCTTTCATATTTTTGAGGATCACTAAAATATAAGTACTAGTCAAATAATAGAATTGATCTAATCAGCTACACTCTCTTCTCAAAATTATTTGCCTTGTGCCTAAATTAGAAACAGTTTTAAGGTAGTGGAATGGTAGAATTAATAGAGAGTCAGATATAATACTTTGCTGTATTTAGTTATGGCACTTTGCAGTCTTGGTTCAAATCTGATCAAAATCTACTTTGCCTTTCATCCTGTTGGGGGCCGATAAGATAAGTACCAGTAAAATACTGAGATTGATTTAATCAGTCAACACCATCCCCTAAATTTGTGGCCTTGTGTCTCCGTTAGGAACAATTTTGGTGATTTACTGTGCTTGACAAGACACGTCAAGCTAAGTGAATCATGGTCGTTGCTAGTGCTGGTGACACATAAAAGCACCCATGCTGATGACACGTAAAAGATACCTGTGCCAATGACACATAAAAGGCACCCATGACGGTGACATGTAAAAGGCACCCATGCCGGTGACATGTATAGGGCACTCAGTACACTCTGTAAAGTGGTTGAGATTAGGAAAGGCATCAAGCCATAGAAACCAAGCCAAAACAGACGACTGGAGCCTGGTGCAGCTCTCCGGCTTACCAGTTCCAGTCAAACCATCTAACCCATGCCAGCATGGAAAATGGACGTTAAATGATAATGTTGTTAAGCTTCATGCAATGTGTCTACTGTACTTCTGTGTTCCTAAGGTGTGTGTGTGTGTGTGTGTGTGTGCAATATTGTCTTTTAGGAGCTACATCTATTTTGTTTTGTTGTTAGTATTATTTTGCTGTTTCTTATTATTTTACAGTTGTGTTGTCTTCAGTGGTTTAGAATATGTGTAATGTGAATTGTGTTCATTTGTTGGGTGGTGATTGTATTACATGTGTTGTATACATGGTGTTATATGATATAAGGTAGGGTAGCAAGTGTGTAAAGTATTGTTATATTATTGAGTAACAATCGTCTACAACATGAAGTGTGTCAGTTTTTAGTGGTGTGTGAGGTATGTTATAGGTGTTGATTATGTTTGGTTATTTATGTACGGTGTTATTTTATTAGGTGATAATTGTGTAGTGTATGAATTACGTGGGTTATATATTATGGGGTGGGGATTATGTAAAGCAGTGATTCTCAACCTTTTCTGATTTCACAGTATAGTGGAGATCAAACAAAACAGGTGGCACACTTCACATGGAAGTTAAAAATAGCTGGCTCACTGTGCAGGCGAAGTTAAAAATGTTAAGAAAAATATTTTAAAAAAACTATTGCATACTTTTTTAACCCTTTAAGCATTCAGATTACTCTGTCACATGCAATGCTTATTTTTTCATATTGTTTTGAATTAACCATGAATTATCTTGTAGCTTCTAGATTTCGATGACGTGACTGTTTATTTTTAGAATGACACTATTGTGTAGGTGTAAGAGGCTGGATCTGGCCAGTTTGAGTATAAACAGGTAGAATATTTGGGTTGGATATCATCATCATCATCATCATCATTTAACGTCTGTTTTTCCATGCAGGCATGGGTTAGACGGTTTGACTGGAACTGGCAAGCTGGGGAGCTGCACCAGACTCCAGTCTATTTTTGGCTTGGTTTCTACAGCTGGATGCCCTTCCT
>JAOPUL010005356.1:25583458-25595533 GCA_027564515.1 Octopus rubescens
GTCAAAACCGTCTAACCCATGCCTGCATGGAAAAACAGACGTTAAAGGATGATGATGATGATGATGATATATATATAACAGGCTTCTTCCAGTTTCCAACTATCAAATTCACTCACAAGGATTTGGTTGGCCAGAGGCTATAGTAGAAAACATTTTCCCAATGTGCTATGCAGTGGGACTGAACCTGAAACCATGTGGTTAGGAAGCAGGCTTCTTACCACACAGCTGTGCCTGTTTGTTAATATAATATTTTGATTTATTTTCCACTGTGATATCTTCAGGTTATATTTAAATTATCATTTTCTTTATGGTTAGTTGACATCTTTACTGTTCTTCTTTCATATTCTGGCAGCTCCCCTCTCTAATTTTTTAAAAATTCATTGAAGCTAAACCCTTTAGCTTTCTGATTACTCTATCTAATGTAATACTTATTCATATTATTTTGAATTAATCATAGCTTCAAGATTTCAATGATGTGATTGTATATTTTTAGAATGAGACTGTAGGGTAAGTGTAGGAGGCTAGATTTGGCCACTTTGAACATAAAACAGGTAGAATATTTGGGCCTGATACAGCTGGTTTAAATGTTAAAATTCTAAATATAGTTAAAGAAATTCCAAGGGAAAATTAAACACATTGGCAAGAGTGTGCACAGGAAAATCCAAAGATGCTGTTGTTGATAATGTGATAATATAATTTTTTTTAGCTGATATATTTAAGACATTGCATGTTAGAGGAGAAAAATATGGTTCCAGGTTCAATCCCACTGCGTGGCACCTTGAACAAGTGCCTTCTACTATAGCCTCAGGTTGGTTGAAGCCTTGTGAGTGGATTTGGTAGATGGAAACTGAACGAAGACCATTGTATATCTATATATATATTATGTAAGTATGTGTGTCTGTCTTTGTGTTTGTCCCCCACTACCGCTTCACAACCGGTGTTGGTATGTTTATGTTCCCGTAACTTAGCAGTTTAGCAAAGAGACCAATAGAATAAGTACCAGGCTTTAAAAAAGTACTGGGGTCAATTCATTCGACTAAAATTCTTCAAGGCGGTGCCCCTATTGATGCAAAATCAACTAAGCCTAAACAAATGCAAAACAGATGTTTAGACAATGGGCTTGCATAACAGTAAAAGAAATTGAAAGTAGTATTTGGTGGGAGGAAGTGTGGAAGCAGAATAGTTACATATATTTCTATAATTTTATCATACTTACAACATATCTATTAAATAGACCAACCGGTCTATGTGGTTTGTAACGAACTGCTAAGTTACCAAGAGTGCCGGGTGGTTGAACTTCTCCTTCATCATTTACTATCTATTACAAATATGATAGAAATTGTTTTATTGAAAATTAGAAAAATTGATAAAGATTGAAAGTTGTTTAATTAATTTGAAAATGACAAATTTATTTAATTACAAAAGATGCAACATATATTCTGTATTTACTCATGAATAATATGCATCCATCCCATATTTTGCATGGAAAATTAATATGAAACACAGTACCCCATTGGCTAGAGGCACATAACCCCTTTACTAATGAAGGTAAGAATACAGTTTTGGTCAACTTGGTGGTGCAACCCCCCACCCCTGAAATAAAGGTTTTTCAGAGTAAAAACGTTTTCTGGGTAAGACAGAGTTACCACCATTTGAACAGTTCTGGTTGTGTCCAAAAAGGGTCAGTTTATGTTTGTTTTCTGTTTACTAGTCAGCAAGCAGGGAAGCCCACATTTTCAACACGAATTTTCTATCATGAGGGCACTGACTGATAAACTTCAAGTTTTGAATTTAAGAAGGCCCTTGGATCAAGCAAAGTTTGCATTGTCTGCTTCCATTTAATTCTGTATGGCCATTTTCTCTTCTTTTAAATTCCATATGTAGTTGGCCAATGCTGTAATGTTGTGCCTCTCTGGGACCTGTGGTTATTTAGTTGCAGCTTAAAAGGGCCCTCCATTGATCCAACATATTTCCAAGTATGTGTCCCTATGTTGTTTGTACTGCAGCTACAGCCGGACACCACCTCTGCCTCATAGACCATGGCTTCGGAGTTGCATCCACCATCACTGTTAACCTAACAGGAGCATCCTGCCTCTGTGTGTGGTTTAAGGGTGTTTACTAAAAGCTTTTTTTACACTGGGCACACAGCTGCACAAGACCCTTAAGTTGTGTCTATTAAATAAATGTCCATACCCATGGGATTGCATGAAATGCTTATGTACTAATCTAAGGAAGCCTCTTCCCACACAGGTTTTAACACTGGATGAGAAAGGTGGGGCAGACCAAAGGATCTTACAGGGACTTTTTTTCGTGGGTGTTAGGTCCTGGCATATAGGAGATGCAGTCCTTAAACCTGCTAGCTGCCAAAGCCTCATTGTAATAGGGAGCCACAGCGTCAAAAACATCTTTATTTGAGGACAGGTTTGACATACTCATGCTGACACCCTTCACCTAGTTTTTAAACACAATAGTCAGGAGGCTGTGTTAATATATGACAACCTTTCATTTGGATTGCTGTAGGGCCTATATGACCAGGTATTCAAATCGAGCATTCTTAAATTCAAAAAGTAAACTTTTAGTTGGTGCCCTCATGAGAGAAAATTTGTGTTGGAAATGTGAGCTTCCCTGCTTGCTGACTAGTGAACAAAAACGTTAAAAAAACCCAACCTTTTTCGGACACACCTGAGACCATTCGAGGGGAGGTAACTCTCTCCCAGAAGGAGTTTTCACTTTGAAAAAATTTCTTTTCAGGGTTTTTTTCACCACCAAGCTGACCAAGACTGTATTCTTACCTCCATTAGTTAAGAGTTCATGTGCCTCTGGCCAGTAAGTGTGCGTGGTCTCCTATATTGCTAAGTGCAATAATAGATGTGAAACCAAAGGTAACTTTCTGACCGGCCATAACCAACGACTACATAATGTGTGTATGTATATATATATATAGATAGATAGATAGATAGAGGGAGAGAGAGAATATGAATTAATCATAAAAATTAATCTAGTTACCTGCAAGTTTATCCCAGGGGAAGCCTTTCCCATTGATCCAATCTTCCGTTCAAGGAAAGGATAATTACAACAGAGAAGTGTCTGAAAGTAGTAAATGTTTCTTTATCATAATTACACAAGAAAAATAAGAAATTAAAAGGATATAGGTTCTACTGAAGTGTTGAAAATTCATAGAATTAAATTTTTCTTTTGTATAGCTTATACTACATATTTTGAAGGCAAGCATTTGAATTCTCCTTATTTGTGTCAATGGATAGCCAACATGTAAGTCTTGGTGAGTTAGGACTTGCCTACGTGTGCATGTGAAAACTGGATCTGGCAGACTCTGCAGAAGAAACCTTCATAGCTCAACAGAGAGGAAGGCAGCTGCAGCAACGCATTGCAGAGTGCGGAGAGCAAGATGAAACAAGCAAGACATCTGAGTCATCTGCTGCATCCATCTCCACCACCAGACATCTTGACCATCAACCTCATCTTGAACAGTGAGGTTGATTGTGCACAACTGTTCCTCAAATTAAACAAACTCATTATGAAAGTCATCAGTCATCTCCAAGATGACTAGATGGTCATCATCACCCTGATGGATGACCATACATTTCATTATGGTGGTGGAAATAGTTGAGATAAAAATTAATAAAATTAGGTTACACAAATTTTAGTAGTTACATTGACAGCAGTAGTCTGGTGAAATTTTGTTTGCACAATAAGAACCAACAGAAGTTATAGATAAACAAACAAATTTGTGTGTGTATGAGAATGTGTGCTGAAATATGTCATGATACTGTTTGATTTTGTCCTTGGTTATTAAAATATGAGTAAACAGCAAACTCATGAAACCTCTTGTAAATTTAAAAATAAAAGTAAATATACATTTTCTTTTCCTTATCACATGTAGTAATCTACTTTACAATTGTGTGTTCATTGCATCTTGAAAGTAGAACATATTGATTTGAACCCAACAGTGAAAACTGTGTAGACACTCATTGCTTCTGCTGCTTGTAACAGTGTAGTCCAACTGTTATATCTGAGGCAGACAGTAATAGCAATAGTTAAGTGTGTTGGCTATGGATACAATACAGCACCAATAATGGGATATGAAGAATTTGGCTGATATTTTAGACACCCCACTTTTTTTTTTTTAGGTTTTAGTCACGAAGGAAGGGTAGTGTACAGCATACTTTACAGAACCTCCATAACTGGTTTAGGAGAGAAAGAAGGTATCCTCAAACCAGAGGCCTGTATACTTGCAACAGAATGGACTCTGGTAAAGGCACCCAAAGACTAGGTGGCTGTGTTAAACTGGGCGATGTATTAAGTCTGCCACTTAAGTAAGCTACAGCAGAATTTGATCTCAGTACGCAAATACATTGTGCAAGGTATCTCCCCTGACACAATAATGTCTCCATCAATCCAATGCTCTAGACGAGTATTTTATTTATTGACCTCAGGAAGATCACTGGCAAAGTTGACTTTGGTGGGGATTTGAACTCAGAAAAGTGTCAGAATAAATACTGCAAATCTCACAACTCTGGCAATTCACTATCTTATTTAAAACTATCTAGAAATGTTTTTTTTAAAAAAAGAGAATCATGGGTGGGATGAAAATCTAAATTCCCTTGTTGAACCTTTGCTATCAAAAAGTAGGCAGTTATATGTTTTAGTCAATAAATATGATGTTATAGCTTCTGTTCAGCTGAGGGGAGCTATGTCAGCTGCTTATTATTCCTAAGTTCAGAAATAGCTGAATAGGTTCACAAATACCAACCCACTGGTATTCAATGCAAATGCTCATATTCAAATGCACATGAATATGCAACTACCAACCCACTGGTAGTCACTACACCGACTCAATGGTGTACATGCACATGACTATGTATGAGTCACTCACTCAGTTACACACTTAGCTGCACTTATCTGGCTCATGTACATACATGTATCTTCATTAAATCTTCTTTCCTAGTATTTTTATAACTATACTCTGGCCTAACATTTATCAATTCTAAGTTCTCTTGCAATGGTTTAGTTTCAAGTCTTCATAAATGTTTGCAGTTTTCTCACATTACTGACTTTTGCTGCACCTTACAGCAAGTAGGGTGCATACATCCAATAACATACACACCATGTTCTCTTGTCATTTTTTCATGAAAGAACCACAACCCATGTTTTGCAGTGCATTGAATCCAGCCAGCTACTTTTCTCTATAGACCTCACTCTGGTCGTATTGAATATAGAGATAAGTTTAAATGGCTTAGTGCGCCCAGCATCCACTCGTGTTTCTTGGTCACATCATTGATGCAGATGGCATTCGACCTCTACCAGACAAAGTCCGAGTTATTTTTAACATTCCTCCTTCGGCAGTTATGCCACTTTTTTGGCTTTTTGAACTTTTATCGTCAATTCATTCCTCACTGCGCTGGATTCCTGACTCCACTTACTGAGCTTCTAAAGAATAGATGCAAGAAAAATGAAACCATTTCGTTGATTCTTACTCAAACCAAAGCTTTGGAAGCTGTGAAACATGAACTCTCTAAAGCAGCTCTTCTTGCACACCCTGTCTCCGATGCAAAGCTTTTGCTTATTGTTGATGAATCAGACACGGCAATCGGTGCTGTTTTACAGCAATTTCATCAGCAACACTTGCAACCTATTGCCTTTTTCTCTCACATATATTGGACTCACCCTAAGGGCCTGACATTTTTGTGCATATGTTTAATATTGCTTTCCTCATTTTTGTATGCATGTTTTTTCTCTTGTTGTTTTGAGTTACACAACAGATCTAATATAATTAATTAAATCTACTCCAATACTTGACTGGTACTTTATTTTATTGACTTTTGAAGATGTATAAAAGGCAAAGTTGACTCTAGCAGGATTTGAGTGACAAAACTAAATATTATAAGGTAATTAGTTCAGTGATTTACTGCTTTACTCTACTGACAGAAAAGAAAGTGCAAAATAGTTCAATATTGTAAAAGTCATTACATCTACAAAGAGATTCATATACGACACTGACAATTGGACATTGCTCAATGCTATTCAAATTTCATCAATATCAGTTATTTTAGCGATGGTTTGGTAGTTTAATATCAAATGTTATTTTGATCCAATGCTATCTGGAACCTTATCTGCTACAGAATGGTAATTTAAACTAAATATTCTGATGCATGCAAATACATGAAGCAATATTTAATTGGTTTTGGCTTATTGATTTTTTTCTCCATTTACTAATTGAATTGTTTTGTTAATCTTCCACAGCTAATGGAATAGAAGTAACCAACACAAAACAACACTTCTAATAAGTTATATTGATACATAAATATTTACAGAATTCAAGATGTCCAAGCTTTAATGATCATCTAAGTCAAGCCTTATGATTAATATGATAATTTGGTATGTTGTCATGAAATTGTAATTATTATCATTTGGGAATAACACTTACGTTTAAGCTATGCAGTCATCCACTATTTACTATTTATATTGTTTTAACCATTACATATTAGTTTCAGTGGTCAATAGAACTATGATACAATTAAAAATGAAAAAGAGGAGCATTCAATATCTTCCTGAATGGTGTTAAGTTAATAAACTCAACAACTTGGTTTCAATTCTTGGTTGGCATTATATCACTTCACTTTATATTACGAGGGTCGGCTGAAAGGTTCATAGGTTGCCTAAGGTATTCTCATGGAATGTTACCAAATGAGGTTTATTTTTCAACATAGACCCCCTTGTGGTCTACACACTTCTTCCATCAGTGTTGCAGTGCTTGGACCCCATTGGTGAAGAAGCTTTCCTCCCATTGGTAAAAAAAAAAGTCATCAACAGCAAATATGACATCATCATCATCATCACTGTGATACTGGTTCCCAATCAAGTGTTTTTTCATGTTGGAGAACAGATGATAGTCAGATGGGGCCAAATCAGGAGAATTGGGAGGCTGATCAACCAGTTCAAAGCCACAGTCATGCACAGCAGCCATTGAAACCAAGGACTTGTATGTTGGAGTATTGTCCTCATGATACAAAACCCCTTTTAATCAGTTTTCCTGGGCGTTTGGTCTTGATAGCCTTTCATAACTGACTCAGCAAGTTGGCATAGTACTCTCCATTGATGGTGTGGCCCTTTTGAAGATAGCCAATAAACACAGTTCCTTTTGCATCCCAACACACTGAGGACATCACCTTCCCTGCAGAGGAAATGACTGTGGCCTTTTTTTAGAGCAGTTGAGGAGGGGTGTTTCCACTGCATGGATTGTCTCTTTGATCTGGCTCAAATTGATGAACCCAACACTCATACAGGGTTAGGAAACGTTCAAGGAAACCTGCCTCAAACAATGTCAGATTTTCTCATGATGTGATCAGTTTGGTGCACTTTTGATCAGGTGTCAGAAGATGTGGCACCCAGTCAAACTGTCTAATCCATGCCAGCATAGAAAATAGACGCTAAAGGATGATGATGATGATGATGATGATGATAAAGCTGGAGCATCATCAAATGTAGCAACCATGTCAGCATGAATATCCTTGAGGGCTAAACCCTTTTTTCTGCAGGTACTTGATAACACCACGATGCCAAATTTTGTCCATTTCCAAGAGAAGTCACTACTAGTTACTTTTAAAGTCTTCTGTGAACAGTCAGATGTCAGTTTACCCGGAAAGAAATAACACAGTTATAAATAAGAGTTGAAATTAATGCATGCAAGATTTCACAGCTCTAGTATCACTCCATCATAGCCAGCCTATGAACTTTTCAGCCCACCCTTGTATGTTCTGGTTTCATTTCACAGTGATTATACTCTTAAGAAAAACGTCATGCGAAGGCAGGTGGCTCAGTGGTTATGGTGTTGCACTCATGATCGCAAGATCCTGGTTTTGATTCCCAGACTGGCAAAATACTTCATTTCACATGGTTCCAGTCCACTCAGATGTAAATAGGCAACACTGCAATGGACAGGTATCAGTCAAAAGCTACAACAATGCAAAGAAGTGCATTGTGACCAGTGATATATAATCACATCCAATAATCTGGTCAATACAGTGATATTTGTCATATACTGTCATGAAAATGTCATGTATTTTCTCCCATAATCCTGAAACCATGTAGCTACATGAGATATATTTAAATTGCTGGGGCTAATAAATGAGTCATGACATGATAAACAAAACTTGTTATAATACTGTTTGGAGGAGATTAAAACTATTTTACTTTATACTATTCTGACAGGGAGTGTCAGTCCAATGATTATATCATTAAATTTCACATCATATGAATGCTCATTTAATAGTCATTTTGTAAGTGAAAACTGAATCTAAAAATGTCACTTAGAGCTATAAACTATGACACAATCCCTTATCTACCAGCAATAAGACTAACCATAGATAGCTGGGGGGAAAAGAAGATATTTCTTTTCTATTGCAGTCACCGTGTAATCAGTGTTTCTTACAGCACTGAAGAAACGTATGTAAAATAAATCATAGACAATCTTTTCAAAACTTAATAACATTCTCACAATGAGGTCCATTGTTAGCCCTGTTTCTTCAAACATGTCATTTGCTGTTTGTTTTTATAAACAACTGTGCTCCCCATGGATTTCAAAGATTATAAAGAGTGGATGTTTTATTGCATGAGTAGGGAAGGCATAGTGATGTGCGTTTGCTTAATATGAGTAGTAACTTTAATAAGAACATTGATCACAAGTATAGTTTATATATTTTAAGTATAAATGCAACTGATGGTAACTTGTAGTATGAAGTGACTATCTATAGCAGTAATATCACCAGCATATCATCACAGTAAATATCTCTCTTTTCCTTATGGTAACTCATATGTCATAAGGTGCTTAAGAGAAGCTAACTTCACTGTTCACAATGTTGAACAATATGGGGATGAAAAAGAAGAGAAAAAAAATCATACTGTTTCAGTTTGTCCATAGGCTTCATATAGTTCCAGACCCGTTCCCTTCTTCCACTGGCTAATTAGCTCTGCATTCTGAAATTAAAGTAATATTTACAAAATATTCCAGGAAAAAAAAATTATAATTTATATACTTTGTTATGAGAATAGTATGAAATCATTACTTCAGTGTAGTCTTGTTAAACAACTCCTGTTAATAGTAGAATTTTATTTGAGAATATAGCTGTTTTAACTTTATTTAACTTTTTATTAACCTCTGAATTCTAGAAGAGATATTTGACAAAATATCTTCCAAAAAATAATTACTATAATTTATTTGAAACTTGACAAAAATTAAATAATTTCAATTTAATTCAATACAAATAATTGTTTTTTTTACAAGTACAACCAAGGTTTTCCTGAATATACAATGAAAATTTCTTACCACTGGTTCACCACCAGAAATACAATGTCGCAAAGACTTGAATTTATATTTACTTAGATCCTCTTGAACAAGCAAGCGTAGAGCAGTAGGTGGTGCACAAAAGACAGAAATACTGTATTTTTCCAGTATCTGAAAAATAAATCCAATTTGATTTGAAAGTTGATTTCACTGCAGACTAAGTCAGTTTTATTGGCATTTGGGTAATAATTAAATTTTATCCCATGACTCTTTATTATTTAATTATTATTGTTAATGGTGTAGTTTGAATGAAAAGGTTATGTCCAGTGCTAATGCAGGCCTTCTGAGGACTGATCAGATATCAATGTATTTGAACAGCTGTCAGTTAATGGATCAAAGAAAAACATAGGTATTTCTTATAACCAAAAAACAGGAATTCCAGAAGGTTGATGTTCTAGGAAGGAAGAAGTAAGTGTACTGGTTAGTGCATAGCTTGGTATGGCAGTGGGCCCAATATAGGCAATGAGATGACATGAGATCAGATAGTTCAAAAGAACAGAGGTCATTACAGTAGTGGTAGAAGTAGAATGAGGAGACAGCAAATCTGTGTGCCAGAGTGTGTTGGTGAGTGATTTCATGTTAGTCAGTCAGATGGCCATATTTTGGATGCAGTTTCCAAAGTGTATGTGTAGTAGTACCATTCCAGATGTTTGGGTAGTCTTCTATTGTGGAGGAATGCTGTCAGTAAAGCCACAGTGTAGAATAGAGTTTCAGTATGTACAGAGAGCGCCATAAAGAATTCCTGATTATTTAAATAAGTTTATTTTATTAAGCTTATTTAAATAATCGGGAATTCTTTATTAAATCTAGTTTGAAATTGCACAAAAATAATTAAAATGTGCTCCTTGACATTCAATTGTTTATGTACATGCCATTGTTTGTTTACATTCGGTGAGTAAAACGTTTCAATATGGCAGCTAACAGGCGAAGTGAGATTGTAGCTCTGAAAAAGGCAGGACATAGCACCAAAGACGTGGCTTCAATTGGTGTTAATCCCAAAACAGTCTATAATGTCATGAAACACTACAGTGAGACAGATTCAATCCACAGTAAGCCCATTCCTGGTCAAAAACGATCTGTGAGGATGAATCAATTGGTGAATATTGTCCGAAAGAGAGTGTCACGAAATCCAGGCGGAGAATGAGGCAAAAAATCTCGATATCTCCTAGAGATTAAAATTGCAATGTCGACACCTAATTTCGGCCACTTCCAAAGCAAAGCAACCGAATGGGTGCAAGAAAATGACGAAGAAAATTCAGAGCACCAGTGACAATGTCTTCATCTGGTCAGATGAAAAGATATTCCCCATGGAGGCTGTAGTGAACACCCAGAATAACAGGATTTTGGCCACGAGGTTGGATGCTGTTCTCAAAGGTACCCATAAGGTGTTTCGCCGAATGAAACCCGCCAGAGTGACGGTTTGGGTGGCAATATCATCTGATAGTAGAAAATCTCCTCTGGTGTACATTAAAGAGGGGACAAAGGTCAATTGTTCAATTTACATGAAAATGTTGGACGATAAGGTTTTGCCATAGGTGACCAAAGCATTTGGAGATAAGTACGTGTTCACGCAAAATGATGTTCCTTCTCATATGTCCAATGTGACACAGCAGTGGTGCAGGAGCCATTTCAGCAGGTTCTGGGTCAAGAATGTGTGTATAACACCTTCCTGTATATGGGCCACTGGGTCATATTCTACTCTGCCAGATATTTTAAACATCTGCCTCCATATCCCTAATTGCTTTATCCATCATACTGCTGTCAACTAGGAAATCTGGGCCTCTCTGTTGAGTCCATGTAGGGAAGACCATCTTTCTCCCATGCATTCTCCACATTTAATAACCTTTTATAGAGGCACTGACCACACTTCCACCCTTGTTCCACTCATTACATTCACCTCTGCACCTATCTCTAATCATCTTTCACTCTCCCTTCACACTCTAATGAACTTATCCACCTATCCTGATTTGTTGTCCATATTCTGTTATATTCACCTTGTGTCTTGAGAGTATGCTCTGACACCTCATCACCACTATCATTGCCTTCTTTCCAACTACTCCCACTTATCCTTATATAATGCAGAGCAGCCAGGTGTCTTCTCTATAGCAAGACATCTGTGCCTTTTCCTCTATCATACTTTAGCTTCTCAATGCTTGGCATAAAGCCACTTCCCTCTCTACTACCACTCAGTCAAATGGTCTTTTCCTTTGTCTTGAAATTTACCTGGCAACCACACGAGTGCTGGTGTCATAAAAAAAAGGCACCCAATACACCATTCTGCAAAGTGATTGGCATTAGGAAGGGCATGCATCCATAGAAACCATGCTGAAACAGACATTGGAGCTCAATTCAGTTGTCCAGTTTGTTGGATCCTGTCAAACAATCCATATAAATACCATGCCAGCACAAAAGATGGATGCCTATGATGATAATGTTTATATATATATATCAGCATCATCCTTTAACGTCTGTTCTTCATGCTGGCATGGGCTGGATGGTTTGACCAGAGCTGGCAAGCCAGAGAGCTGCACCAAGTTCCAGTCTGATTTGGCCTGGTTTCTACGGCTGGATGCCTTTACTAACACCAACCACTTTATAGTATGTGCTGGGTGCTTTTAACGTGTCATCGGCACGAATATATATATATATATATCATCATCATTTAACGTCCGTTTTTCCATGCAAGCATGGGTTGGACGGTTTAACTGGAGGTG
>JAOPUL010005356.1:25736980-25755872 GCA_027564515.1 Octopus rubescens
ATATATCTGCTAATCAATAAAGTTATAATTTTTTTGCCTTATATTCTTCTATAAAAATTTAATAAGGATATTTTTTTCTACTATAAAATCATTTCTGAGAAAAAAGATGTACAGGCACTGAGTTTTTGTGACAACTAATAAATTATTCATGCTTAAAAATTCTCCTGACTTCTTAACAAAATCTTTGGAAGACATAGAAAGAAATACATATTCAAAATATGGATTTTTAATTTTGCACATAACTTTGTAAAAAAAATTTTTTTTTCCACAAGAAACCTTTTCAAGGATTAAATCCAGAAATTTATATTCTAGAGATGAATTTTTTTTTGTCACAAAATGGTTTGATATGTAAGATTATAAAAATTAAAACGCAAGGCACTTTTATATTATTCTTAACTACTATTGTTCCAACATTTTAACTTGTATGATTTATACACAAATATATATTTTTCAAAAAAATAGAAAGAAAAAAAGAAAGGAAAGCAGCAATAATTAAGGGATAATATAGTCATTTTTACTATTTTCTCTAAACAAAATATACTCTCACATAATGAACAATGTCAGAAAGCTTATGAATTCTCCTAAGGAACTTAACTAATTACTTCAAAGACACTGGCTAATAATTTTGAAACTGGCATGGAAAGAGCAGATTGGCATTGTAAATCAGATAATAGCCAGCACAATAAGACTGAATTAATTTATCATATGTTGGTGACACGTTAAAAACACTTGTGCTGGTGACATGTTAAAAACATCTGTGCTGGTGACACGTTAAAGGCACCCAGTACACTCTCTGGAGTGGTTGGTGTTAGGAAGGGCATCCAGCCATAGAAATCCAAGCCAAAATGAACTGGAGTATGGTGCAGCTCTCCAGCTTGCCAGTTTCCAGTCAAATCGTCTAACCCATGCCAGCATGGAAAATGGCACTAGATGATGATGATGATGATGATATGAACTAGTAATTTATTTTGATACATTTTAAACAAGATAAAAATGAAATTAATAAATCTTATATTTCTGTACAGTATTAGCACCACTCTTAGATTGTTTCTTAAAGAGTTCATAAATTTAGAAGTGTTTGGGTGTAAAAGAAAATGTTGATGTTTATTCATTTTTTAGTATATTATTTTAGAAACAATCAGAATCTACCCTTTACAAGACACTTTCTGCTACCTCACTCTGTTTGCTTTCACATATCAACTTCTTTTGGATAGCTAAAAGTATTTCCTGGTTAACATTTGTGATATTGTAGTGTAAACAAAAGATAAGAAATACCCCCTAAGCTAGAGGTACATTTTGAGGGCTTGCATTAAGATCCAATTTCACAAGGTGAAGACTATGAAAATTAAATCTCTTTCTGAAGAGGTAAGTCTATCATAGGTAACTCTTTAGATATCCAGGTACATACCCCTGATAGCTAGGTAATATAAACAATATTGTATACTGATTGACATGGGCAAATAAAATTCATTAGAGATCAATAATTTAATTTTGTAGATATATTTAATGATTCTTTTGTCAGTACATCAGTACATATGATGAAGGCTAAGGTTACTGATGAAGGCTAAAACTTACCGATGAAGTTTAAAGCTTACTGATGAAGGTTTAAGCTTAGCGATGAAGGTTTAAGCTTAGCGATGAAGGGTAAAGTTTACTGATGAAGGCTAAGGTTACTGATAAAGGCTAAGGTTGCTGATGAAGGCCGTGTTTACTGATGAAGGCGAAGTTTACTGATGAAAGCTAAGCTTACCAAATAGACTAAACATAGTGTAGAGTTGTTAGTTTTTTAACTTGCCTTGGAAATATAAATACTTCTTACTACATATTTATTCCTATTTAGCTTAGCTTTTTTAAATACTACATACATTAGATATGTTAACATTAACTTCCCTTTTGTTTTTTTTCTTGCAAATAGCATCTCTGAATTATTTAGTAACAAGAAAAAGCATGTTCCACTCCTACATTATGGTTGATTGGTCAGTGATAGAAACAATAAATATCTCAACAAAAAAGAAACAGGAAACACAAAAAAAACAATCCACCCATGCAATGCAAGCTTGTAAAATAGTAAAAAAAAATGAAACAAAAACACAAATAAAACAACAAACCAGAATTCATAATTAACAAGGTGTTGTAGCACCACCCAATGAATATTCATTGGCTATTTAGAGTAATATATATATATATATATATTTATATATATGCACACATATGTGTATGTATGTACAGAGACAGACTTATAGACATATAAGCCTGTCTTTGTCTGTCTCATTAACAAATTAATGTATATATTTGTATCTGTGTGTGAATATGCACAACATGTGTGTTAATATATTTGTGGGGACTGTTAATGACAAGTCTATTGCATTCTGTTGGTGAATTGATGACTTTATATAAACAAGACACATTAATATGAAACCACTTTTATAAATATCATTAAACACTATTTGCTTTGCTAGTTTGTATTTACACTTCGGAAATGAAATCTCTTTTAATGAGACCTGATACCAGTATTCAGCTTATATAATGCTGAGAAATACATTAACTGATTAGTTAAAGCCTCAGGGACTGTGTTTGGGCACGTCATCTCACTAAACTAAATGTTGAGTATCTCATTAGAAAATAGTTCCATGTTAAGATTATTTATACTAGTAAGGCCACCAAACCATAAAGACATATGTTTGAGAAGTATATGCAAATGTTCATGTGTAACTCCATCTAGCTTAAACCGGAACAAAAGAAAAAATAATAAATAATAATGTGAAAAATAGTAAGGTTTGTTCAAGTAACCACAAACTACTACAGGATCAAGAATAAATATGTTGATTCTAAGTTTAACATAAAGGCAATATATTCTTAGAGAATACTTAAGAATGATGCAAATGATTCATCACAATGCTCAACACATTTATTCAAGATAGGAGCAATAAGCTTTTGAAAAATTAGCTGGTTGATGCTACTGCTGGTTTTAGCAAACAATCAGCAAGTACAGGAGCCTGGCTGGTTGCTATCATTTTGTGTCGGTCACTGTCAAGATGTCAGATGTTCCAGGACCCCATACTACTGATTTCTTCTGTGAAATAGGGATAGCAGTGGCCCGTCAGAGAAATGAGCCCTGTGAGGTGGAGTGACTACTGCAGTGAGTGTCACTGGCCATTCTCCAATACAAACCCATCGCAGTCACTACTGCTGGGCGTGGCTGAGCACCCCACTTGTTCTGGGATATGTGGCCTATTAGCCCATCCCCCTCCGCCTTCTGCTGCTTTGCCTCCGCCCTTTCTTTTTTTCATATTTTTAAAGTGTATATTAGTAAAGAATAATATAAATGTCAAGCAAAAATTGTTAGTTTGTTTTAGAGACAAAAGAAAAAAATACAAAACAAAAAAGTACTAGTTATAGAAAATAAATGTGATTGATATATCAGAATGATGTCACAATAATCATAATTTCTATTAACTATAATATAATCCATCTGTCCATTGTCATTGTCATCACATTCTACCAGATATTTTAAGTATCTTAGTGCTAATCCTGATGACTTAGGGGCTTTTCCTTGTTTTATCTATCATACTGCTATCAACTAGAATGGTTGGTCCTGCCATCAGGTTCATATTAGGAAGTCTCTCTTTCTCCCATGCATACTCCTTATTTAGTAGCCTTTCTCAGTAGTGATTTCATCTCTCTTTCTTTTCCAAATCACAAGTGCAAGTGTACTCATAACCATCTATACGCACTTCTCTCCCACAATATCTCAATTTTCTTCTGATACACTGTCTTGCAATCCAGAACATCTTATTCTTCTGGTCCTCATGCTGTAGAACATTGGCAAACCCCTTCCTTTCTGCCCCCCCCTTGCTAAATAGACCTGTTGCCTAGCTTCTTCTCTTCTAGCAACCTGGTATAATTCTCTGCTATCCTCATTCTTCTAATTTTTAAAGGGAATATATTATATATTTGGAAAAGGTAGCAGGAGAATGCCAAACCAGACTGAGTATTAGCAGTTTGGTGTTTATAGATTTTGTGTTTTAATTTTTCTTTATATAATCTAGTCAAAGGAGGAAGAACAACACTCATGACTGTTTTAGGGACTTCTGAGACTGGTAGGAGGAAATTATCCTGAGACTAGAGGTCTGGCTTCAATACGTACAACAGAATAAACTTTGCTATGAGCACTTAAGGGCCAGGTGATGGCATTAAACAGGATGATGAATTAAGTCAACCACACAAGAAGTGAAATGGTACAATTGATGAACTTCCACACTGTTTTCATCTACTAGATTTCATTCACATGACTTTGGTTGATCAGAACCTAAGATAAGAAGACACTTAACTAGTGTACTGCTCAATAGAATTGAATCTGAAACTAATAGTAGCAAAGTGAACTTTTTAACTAAACATCTGTGCATCTCATCATTCTGCAGTAAACATGATCAACAATATATTTAGGAGTTTAACCATATACAACTTGCAACTTTAAATAAAAGGAATTTAATCTTTTCACTGTTGTAAGCTACTTCAGTCAAATCACTTGTATATTTTAATGTATTTGAGTATAAGCTATGAAATGGAAAGATGGTCAATTAGCAGAGTGTTGGATAGAATGTCTCACAATATTTGCTCTGACTCTCTACACTCTAAGTTCAAATCCTTCTAAAGTCAACTTTGTCACTCATCCTTTTGAGGGGGTCAATATAAAAAATACCAATCTATGGCAGTGGATTGGAGGAACTGTCAGAAGGCCAGGAAAGATGTCTTATGGTATCTGTTTTGGCTCTTTGCATTCTGACTGCAATGCCTGTGATGACATTAGTGTTAAGCTGTATCAACCTAAATTTGTGGGTTTTTCTCTTGGATAAACAACAGTGGCACGGAGAAGGGAAAGCTTGTATGTATGAGCAAATGCCAGTCTTCTACAAAAAATTGTACACATTTTTCTGTACAGAGGTACAGAGAACATTGACCAACAGAAGGCCTATATATATGAGGTGGTAACCTAAATTAGTGACATGTTAGAATGAGTAAGCCAAAATTAGACTGTAAAATTCACATTAGGTTTAGATTTCTTGTGATACAAACTGAGTTGACCAAAGCTAAATAGATGAGATGGTGATAATGAAGATGATAATTGTTGTTGCAACCATAATCATCCCTGACCACATACCTGACATATAAGGAATGATTGACAGATAATGATTTAACTGAACATCATCATCATCATCATCCTTTAACGTCTCTTTTTCCATGCAGGCATGAAAAAAATCCAACCATATGTCTATTTGATCAGAATTGATTGCGCTGGCCAATAATCTTTAAAATTGAACTGTTGTTCCAGCTCTCACTGTTTAGGTTTTCCCTACCTAAGGCCCAAGTTTTTTCCCCATTCTTCTCTATAAAAGATAGGCTGTTCATGGCAGAAAAGCCTTTGATTATTGGTTGTCTTAATCAGGACTGACCTATGGCTAAACAATAATAACAACAACATATTTTAACCATTATCAAATCTGTTGACACTATGTGACTTTTCATTGCAGTCCATGATTATGAAGCTTGAACTTCTACGTTAAATGTTATTGCTACTACTGTACTTCTGAGTTATACCAATAATACAGTATTGATTCTTTACTTAGCTATTTCCTATCCACTGAACAGGAAATCTATCTATTAATGTTAACTGGCCAATTGACTTTAAAAACAGTGCTGAGATCTGTTCTATTCACCATCTCTCTTGATTTCTTCATTCTTTTTACTTTGGACAGTAGCTGTGACTTGACCACTTCACACAGATTATAGTAAAGTGGACACAGGCATACTTGATGTAGTATGCCAATAAATTTTAAATCACACCCTTCATGTAATTTTAATTAATTAGTGATAAGAACAAATCATTTTCTGACTAATTCTGGGAAACAAAAAAAGCAAGGGATGACAACTCCAAAATTTGATTAATTAAATGCAGTGGGGAGTGAGTCTGATATTTAGCAGTAAAATAACAACCACAGACGTTTTAGTCTTATTAGATGTCAGCAGTGAAGTATAGTTTAACAGTGGCTTCTAGATCTGAGAATGACTCTTCTCTTTGGTCAAGTTCATCTGATTTCCTGTTTCTTGATTGATTAAATTATGCTCTCGGTAAATTTAGTTCATACAAAAACTAAAGACAGACTATAGAAAAAGAAAGGCATTCTATCCATAAAAGTGAAGTTGAAATTCAAAATCAGAATTTTCCTCCTATCCCTAATCATGATTTGTACTTGAAAATAGAAATATTTAAAATATTTATTCACTTTATTTGAAACATTTACAATATTTACTCAGTATTTTTCTTTAGAACAACATAGCCTCTGTTGCTTCAAAAGCTGTTGCTTAGTGAAGTATAGAACTTTATAACCAAGAGGCAAATTGATATTTCTGAACAGCATGCTGATGCAAAAGCTTTTAGCAGAGTATATCAGACACCACAGTTGATGATGTTGTTGATGCTGATGATAACGTTGGAAATATGCAATATACAATAAAAGAAGAGTTAAATATTTCTAATTTTAAAGTCTACTTTGCAGAGTAGTCTGCTTCAACATACAAAAAAAAAAAAAAAAAAAATATTCAAGGCAACTGAAACCCCCTTTTATAAGTAATCAGATGAAATTCATGATAATGTGACAAATATCAAGAAAAATATAACAGATTTGTTTAATGAATTAAAAAAAGGACAAATAAGGAGGTATTGATTGAACTTTACTAGCTGTGAAAGTTGGAATTGTTAACTTATATCACTATGGCCATGTGAATGAACATTTTCTACTGTTAGAGTTTGTAGATTAAGAAACTCATATCATACATTGATGAGAATTTAGGAAATGGGTTATATAATTCAGTTTCAACATATCTAATTTTCTGAAACTTGTCAAAGAACAAGAATGACAAAGATCTCATTAAATTTTTATCAGATCTTTGCACATTTTAAAAGTTGTATAGAACAAACTGTAAAACAATTAAACTTGAACAAATTAAAGTTTATATATATTTGCGTTTTTAAAGTCTACAGTCTTCATAGTGAGACAAAATTTGCAATGAATATGAAAAAAAAAGTCACGGAGAAATTATATAAACTAAAATTGATTACAAAAAAAATCATTATAAAGAATATTATGTAATGATATTTTTCTACAATTAAATCTGTATGGACTGGAATTCTGGTAGTTTACAAATGAACTCATCACTTCATCACATGTATAGACACATGGGAAATTTATCAGTCTTCAATGACTTACCAACAGGGTCAATGTGAGAAAGATGGTCAATAAAATCCCGTTTGCCGAGGTACGCTGTGATCTGAAGAATAAGAGAAAATAAAAAGCAATAATAAATTAAATGTTCCTCAAGATATAAGGGTTGAAATATAGTAAAGTGTTGCATTAATCTACAGTATTGAACTACAGAGATAATCTACAATAAGAGATGCCTAGGATATGAAATGCAAAATTACATTAGCTACATATAATTTTGTAAATATTGATCTATGAATGGTAAATTTGCATATATGATTTGACTTTTTCTTTTCTTTTCTAATTTAATTGTTTATCAATGGGAAAGTTTGCTTTTGAGGTAAACAAAGGATTTCTTTGGACCAGAAAAAAAAAAAAAAAAAAAGGCTAATTTTTATAAAAAGAACATAGAGTCAAATGAATTAATTTCAATTTCATTACATTACTGCTTTCATTTTATTAATTGTGGATGAAAAAATAAATTAGATTTGAACTTGCAATTGAAAGGATTAAAACTAAAACTTGCAATGTGCAGGCATGGCTATATACTAAGAAGTTTGCTTCCCAACTACATGGTTCAGGGTTCAATTCCACTGCATGCATCTTGGGCAAGTGTCTTTTACTATAGCCCCAGGCCAACCATAGCCCTGTGAGGGGATTTGGAAGATGGAAACTGAAAGAAGCCTGTTGTGACTGATAGAATAAGTTTCAGACTCAAACAAATAAGTACTGGGGTTGATTCCTTCAACTGAAACCCTGCAAGGCAGTGCCACAGCAAGGCTGCAGCCCTATGACTGAAACAAGTAAAAGATAAAGTATTAGTAGGTACTCTTCTCTCTTGGCCAGCTCCACTTCCCTTATCAGATAAATATATAATGAGGAACAGTTCAGTTATCAAAATAATGTGTGAATATATAACAAGTTTTCTCATAGGAATTTCTTAGAAAATACAAAGTTATTAATTAATTTGAAATCCTCTAATGTAATTCAGTAGCAACAGAATTTATCTTGTAACTAAACTAGTCACATACTAGTTGCTATAATATTTCCTTCAATGTTATTCAAGTACATCTTTACATGATGGATTTTGTGTGTGTGTGTGTGTGTGTATAAACCCTCTTAAATCCCTGGGTATTTTGGTAGTATTGCGCAATTGCACTTACAAGTAAATATGTGGGCAGTCATGCAATTTTCATGACTACTAATAATATCTTCATTTATAGGAAGATAAACAGTTATAAACCCAATAAAGGAAAACATTCTTAGAAAGAAAATGAAGAATGAGGAACATGAAAGTATACACATACACAGACACGTATCTGCAAGCACAGACAAATATTGTTAATATTTATATAGTACCTTATAAAATTGTTAGTGATTATGTCAAGCATAAATATCAATAGAACCATGGTAAAATAATCCCACTAAAAACAACAATTAGTAGTTATTATGACCTTGAGGGAGTGTTGAAAATAAGAAAGTAGTTTGTTCATCACAGTAAAAAAAAAATGTACTTTGCAATTCAATATTGTATAAACAATATATCTAATGGATGCTTTAAAAGGTAGAGTAGCTGTCTGGATAGACAGATAAAAAACACAAACAAAAACCTCCAGTATCATATGTGTACCAATCGAGGCAACAATTTATATGGTTGCTCAAATTGCTAGAAGCAACAGCCAAATTTCACTTAAATTACATTAGACCCTACCATCTTAAAACTGATGACATATATGACAACACTGGTTAATGTAGTATCAGGTACATGATGACTGAAACTAAAATGATGGGATGCAAAAGGATGGAATACATTTAATCATAGCTCTTCACAATTAGAGCTAATCCAGAGCAAAAGAAAAAAAATAACAGCAGCATGTCAGTTTTTCAGGTAACACCAGTGAACATTCAGTGTGGAGACTATGGCTTATAAGTAAGTATTGAAACTAACAGAATCAGCAGTATTAAATTACTATTCTACCAAGGATGCATTGTATGTACACATGACAAAGAGTATGGGTGGCTTCAAATGATCTGTGTTGTAGCTTTGTTTGAATTGATTTAGGTGAAACTAGTTTTAACAATAACAAATAATAGAGAAAATCTGCAGCTTAGGGGAAAATTAGTTCTACAGGAAGAACAGGAATTCATAGAACTGTTATAATAGACTGCCTCATTTTTACACACACACACACACACACACACACAATCCGCAACAAACATATATGCAGTCACACATTTGTGTCCATGTACATACACACTCACACACACATACTTACGTACGAGAAGACAGTGATTAGAGATGATTTGAATGAAAGGATATGAAGAAGCATGCAAAGTAATTGTGAAATATGAATTACGATATAATTAAGAAATATATTTAAAACAATATAATATTGATATTTCTCTTCTTATGCAAAAGAAAAGTAACCATGGTCTGTCTATATATCTGCCAGTATTACAAAATAAATAAATAAAAACAGTAAGAAAGAAAAAAAAAACGATTTTAAAAATTGATGACTTCTTAATCACATATGAAATACTGTATTTATGAAGGAACAAGTGCAAAATCTCTGGCACAGAATCTAAGAATATGATGACAAGTTAATTAGGCATGAAACCTTAAGCTAATGGAGTCAAATATCTTGAGTTTATTGCAATGCTTATAAACTCAATGCTTGGCTCTTACACATATCAGTGAAATAATAATAATGATCTTAAATAAATAACACTGTGTAACAAAATTTTAATTTTTTTTTTGTCTTTAGTCAGTAAGTGTTATTTCCTATTTGCTTCTATCTAGAAATCAAAGGAAATGGCAATGATTCCCTTCAAACTTTGCTTTTGTGACCTGGACATCAATGTTTTGAGACTAACTTATTTTCCATTACATTTCAAACAGATTCAGCACTGAGTTGCCGAAGCAGAAATATCGTTATATCAATACCACAGATTTGTTTGTCAATTGCTTGACCTTAACCACTTGAGCATGTCCCTTTTTGGCTGACAATATGTGCATCTCTAATCATGAGCAAGAGTAGTGGGGGAGCATCATAGCCAAGTGTTGAGAGGGCTTATTTGGGGTTTGAACAAAAGCAAAGTTTGAAAGAAATATTAGCCATTTTTCGTACTTTCTAGGGGTAAGCAAATAAGAAATAACAGTTGCTATTATGTTACACAGTGTAATAGTTCACAAATGTTACACAGTGTAATAGTTCACAAATGTATAGTTAGAGAATGATAAAACTGCTGCACTGATCAAAACAATATTAATCTTTAATGAAGGAGTCTCTATGTGGTCGTCAACTTGCTAGAAATAGCAACTAAATCTCTTCTTCAAATGACATTAAAAAAGATATAAAGGACACTTTGGAAAATGCAGTCTTGAATATTTTAAAAGATAGAATGGCCATGGCTACAATGTCTTTGGTAGTAAGTCTGCATCTTAAGGTCTGACTTGGGGCTAAATAACAACAATGTAATGTTAATCTCTTAACATATGAAAACTATACGACCAAGATTAGCTCACTCCAGAGCTGCCAGAACTATGAATTAATATCATGGTTAATCATTTTAATTTGTAAATTTATTAGTTTGTACATGTTATAGGAGCTGGACTAAATGTTTTACAATATTTAGTATTGTGCTAGACATTTCCATTGCAAAACCTGTCAAGATTGGCTTTACCTTATATTCCACCAACTTAAAATAAACATTAATAATGTTGTGTACTAGAATCTATTTAGCAAGCAATAAAACAATATCTCATCTTATATATTCACCTGAATATATTGCTTAAGAAAAACATTCCAAGGTGCACAGCAAGGACATGTAGTATCAAGTGTGGTTTGGGGACATGTTGGCCTTGCTGATAGACAGATGCAAGTTCCAGAGAATAAAGAAGATGCAAACACAAGGACACTTTATCTGAATAAGGCCCGATTTTTCTGTAAGGGGAAAAAATGGAAGGAAAAATATGCAGTGGTGGCTGTAGGTCAAGTGGTAGTGGTGGTGGTGATAATAGCAGCAGCAACAGGAGTAGTAGTAGTAGTAGTAGTAGTAGTAGTAGTAGTAGTAACCAAATCAAAATAAAATGTTATATACTGTTATTTTTGCTAATTAGTTTAGAATTCTGCTGCAATATTTTGATTGTATTTTCTCTACAGTCTGTGACTTTAAAATGTGATGACTATACATCATATGCCACAACTACTGCTACCATCACCAAAATATGAGATATTTTTGTCATATTTGGGATGGTGTGCACCCTTCAATCTCTAGTACATTTAGACATTCACTTCAAAATCTATACCCCCTCATCTCTTTGAAGATCTTCAATGAATTTTAGTATCATTTCAGCATTGTGTTCTTTCTGAATTTGTCTCCCAGAAATGTTGAAGTGTGAACAAGAAAAGATGAAAGGCAATTTAAATCAAGTTTTCATTTACTAAAAAGAAGTCCACTGAAATCTACTAACAGACAGTAAAGATAGTAGTTTACAAAAGTATTTAGAACAGCAGCAGTGTGTAGGAATTGCAGTATCTCATGGAGATTCAACCATCTCTATTGTTATTATAACATAAAATTATTTACATTCTTCTTTAAAACCAATATAAAATTACATGTGTACAATATCATCAAAACAATACTCCAAAATTTCAATATTTTTGAGTGTTATCATATAATGCAAAATATCTAGTTGAACCGTATCTTTGAATAGGTCTTTTGATGGGAGTAGAACAACACAGATTAAAGTCAGTAGACAGTTCATTGTTTTGTGTATTTGTAGTTATGTTAGTGTTCACCCAGCTGAACTAACTCCAATCAATGAATCCACAATATTGCAAACAGAAGCCAACTATGCTCAGTGATCACAAGATGTCTGACATGGTGAATGCCAACTAGTAATAATTCCAATGGTGAATAGCATGTATGCAAGGACATCCATTCAACATCAGACTTAATCATATTAAGCCACATTTTCAGCTGCTTCACTTGCTGTTTATACAGTCCCAAGAAGCACTTTGGTATGGCTGCATTATAGATGAGTTTGCTCTGTGGATGACAGAGTGAGTGATCAAACCAACAAAGGCAATTTTCGAACAAGAGTTGTCAAAGAGAATCAATATGGCAGTAATAACCTTAAAAAATTTACACAAAATCCAAAGTAAGAACATGGAGGATTTGGTAAAAGTCAAAGTGGTCAAATACCTCCAGCTTATGTATGTCTGTCATCCTCATTGGCCTGCTTTACAGGCATACAGTATAGTGCAAAACTGCTTTAATACATGCACAATTTTGTGGCTACATGGATGTCAGTCTCGGTCCAAAGATGGCTTTGACAATGACAAAGTGCAGCATGTGTCCAGTTGATGTGACCATCTATATAATTTTTTCTTGGCCTATGACTGTGAAGGTAGCAACAAAGCACTTGAATCGATCAAACTCTTCCAGATCAAACTCTTCAATCAATGAATATGATGAGGCCCTTTAAGAAGGTGAGATGTCAGTGAATGCAAATGTTGTCTTAGCAACATTGATTTTACCTTGCTTTTGTATTTGGTTTGCAAGATACTTTATGTGAACCCGTGTGTTGAAGCAAATTTTGTTGTGTCTCGAGAGAGCCATAACGCCCCAAATAAAGCCATGGTCATTGATAAGGCTGCAAGAAGCGGTGAAAGAACAAATGGCAGACTGATCAATTGGTTAGCTGGATAGGTATTTAGCCAGATATTTAACCTTATGACTAGTTAACCAATTGACCAATAATAAAGGAGTGAAACTGAACCAGTGTGTGTGTTATTTTATTTTGGGTGTTCTGACTCTCCCAAGACACAACAAAACATTGATTTTCATGTCAACATATGATACATACACACGGAGGTGTTGAAGAACTGATTGGATACCCACATAGTTGTTGCCAGTTATTGCAAGGTTGTCAGATTAGTTGAGGTTTATTAGTTTGTAGAGTTTGATTTGTTACTGTTTATGTACTTTATTTGAAGCCAGGGTTGACAAGTCAAGGAGTTTTCAGAAATATTGATTCTTTCAGTTGCAGAACTTTCATCATACTGAACCTCAGCCTTAACTGAGGTTAGGTCTGATGATATATCTCATTATAGATTTAAAGATTAACATTTTTATGATTGAAACTAAAATACTTTAACTGAAACAAAAATCGTCTACTTTGAAAGTGGTGAATAATTTTTTCATCAGAATGCAACACAACCTAGTGGTACACAGTATATAAGTTGATTGTACTAAATAACTTGTAAGAGGACATTGTGTTAACTAAGTTGACTAAGTTGAGCAGCAAATAAGTGTCTAAGCAGGTAAATTTATTAACTACTAATCTTCTTTTGATGTCACTGCTAATGAGATATAACTGTGCTCATCAGGGTGAGTCACCTGGTTCTTTAAAGTCTCTGAGCATTCAATTCACTTCCAGTCAAATTAAAATCAGATCAGTCAGATAATTTAAATTTGAGATTTCATAATTATAGTTTTAAAACCTGATAAGAGACTAGAAGAAAACTCTTGACAGATTGATTATTTTTCATGAGGCCAGAGAGCAAATCTTTTAGTCCAGTTGGGAAGGCAAGCACTGAAGTCTACTTTATCAGAGTGAATGTTTACGCAAAAAAGGTGTACCAAGAATACCATCTGTGCAGCAGTTAGATAGTATGAGGAAATGTAGTTGTCAGCATAGGTGATCTTTTACCTTTAACTAAAGTTTACAACATTTCTTGATTAGCATAATGAATTTAACTGAACCCATTGATATTATACCCATTTGGTCTTTAGTTTGACAATTTTAGGTTGCACACAACTGATGAAGAGATGGAATTTTTGAAACTACTCATGTCACTGTGCCTGTTTAGAGAAGTTCTGTGAATAGTTAAGTCAATAGCAGAGTTTTCTTTTCATGTAGAAGATACACAGGTATGTGTTGTAGAATGAGTACTTCTCACTTTTTTTTATCATGAAACATTCCCACAAAAATAAGACCTCTAATCCTAAGAAGGCCTAAGATAAAGCCCTTTTAGAGGTCTGATTTATTTAAGAATTCAAAAAATCATTTCTAGCCACTTCAGCATGAGCTATGGAATGATTTTCTAATTGAAGAGTAAAGTCATAAGTCTAAGAATCTTTCAGGGCTATTTAAAAAAAAATGATCCTGATCTATAGCTGAAGTCAAAGCTAGTGCTTTGTTTTCCATATGTTGATTTATATATGGGAAGAAGAAATTCTAGTTATGAATGAATTGTAAAAATATTTGGCCTCTGTATGTGTCAGCTGTAAAGCTTTTAAAGTCACAGCCTAAGCTGAGTTTCTGATAAAATCTTATGTATTCATCAACTGACTACACCATTAATTGCTTGCATGTGTCAAGATTGCATCATGTTATGATTTCATTAACCAGTTGAATGAAAGCGTTTATTAAAGCAGAAATAATTTCAAAATATTCTGGGGAAACAGAGTTCGTCAAGCATATCAAATAAGTTCCTTCAGATGTAACAGTACACTATATAAACTTGCAGGTGTAGCTGTGTGGATAGGTGCAGACATAGCTGTGTGGTCGAGAAGTTTGCTTTCTAATCACATGGCTTCAGGCTCAGTCCCACTGTGTGGCACATTGGACAAGTGTCTTCTACTATAGCTCTAGGCTAACCAAAGCATTGTGGGTGGATTTGGTAGATGGAAACTGAAAGAAGCTCATAGTGTATGTATGTATGTATATATATATATATATGCATGTGTGTGTGTGCGTGCGTGTGTGTATGTGTATGTATGTATTTATATATGTTGGTGTGAGTCTGAGTGAGTGAATGTTTGTGACTCCTTGTCTAAATATCACATGATAGTTCTAAATGAGTGTCACTGCCATACAAGCAATGTCATTCATTTCCAATATTCTGTGACAACATGTCTGGCAATAGGGAAATATTACCTTGCTTGGAAACAGATGAGGGTTGGCGACAAGGAGGGCATCAAATTATGGAAAATCTGCTTCAATAAACTCTGTCTGACCCATGCAAGCATGGAAAAGTGAATGTTATGATGATGATGATAATGATGATAAAAGACAAACAACTAATTTCAAAGGTCCATACATGAAGCCCCAGACGATGTTGGTATAACAGTGAGATTTCCAATTTATAGTGTACATTGCTTAGCAATATTGAAATGACAATTTAAATCAGGCCTTAATTTACTAAAAATTCCACTGACATCTGCAGGCGACAGACTATAAAGAGTAGCAGCAGTTAATAAGCAACATCAGCATTTTGTGAGATTTAACAATTTCTATTGTTATTATTTTAAAAGATTATTACAGATATACTGCTGCATAAATTCAGACTAACCAAAACAATTTTATCTGGCAAACATGTCAGATTTCTAGCATACTTTTCAATATCTTAGCCATTACCATTAAAGACGCTATTGTTTGCCACAGGTCAAATTTGATCAAACAAACCTATGAACTAAGCTATTCAATCTTTTACAGGCATCAGGCATCCAATACTAATGTGACCTTCCTTTATTTTAACCCTTTAGCATTCAGATTTCTTCGTCAAATGTATTCACATTGTTTCAAATTAATCATGCATTATCTTGTAGCTTCAAGATTTCAATGGTGTGTTTATATATTTTTAGAACAACATTGTGAGATAGGTGTGAGAGGTTGGATCTGGTCAGTTTTAACATAAAACAAGTAGAATATTTGGGCCAGATCTCATCATCCTCATCATTCTTTAATGTCTGCTTTCCATGCTGGCATGGGTTGGACAGTTTGACTGGAGCTTGGTTTCTATGGCTGGATGCCCTTCTTAATGCCAACTACTTTACAGTGTGTGCTGGGTGCTTTTAATGTGCCACTGGCATGAGTGCTGTTATGTGGCACTGGCATGTATGCTTTTTACGTGGCACCAAGCCGGATTAAATGCTAAAGGGTTAAAGATGATAGAGTGTGATTTCAGAGAAATTTAGCTGGTATTTCTAACAGGCTGAATGACAGCATAAAGGCTTTCTCTAGTAGGTTTTGGAGGTATTTAGTTTTAACTTTAATTCCTCACACAGACAAAATCATTTTTGTTTATCTTAACAATACTGCTATTATATTCATCCTCTTTAATGAGGACTTCAGTTTTTTTTAGATATTTTTATTTGGTAAATTTATAACAAATCATTTTATTATCTCTTAACAGCATTTTTATCATTTTTAAGTTACATTATTGTGGGTTTTAGATTATTATTTATTATTATATTTAATTAAAATTGTTCTGGAAGATAGCTTAGACTAAAATAATTGTCTTTTCAATCGTCTAACTTTAAATTCTTCAGTTTCCTGCATACAATTGTTTACATTTCCTACTTTTGTCTTTAGTCTGTCAATTATCACCACACATACACACATACACACACACACACACACACACACACACACGCACACACACATATATATAGGCATAAATGTGACTCTATGATTAAGAAGCTTGCTTCACAACCATGTGGTTTTGGGTTCTTCCATTGTGTGGCACCTTGGGCAAGTATCTTCTATCAAACTTGTGAGTGGATTTAGTAGATGAAAACTGAAGGAAGCCCACCATATATATGTGTGTGTGCATGTGCTTGTGTGTACCCTTGTCTAGGCATCATGTAATGGTTGTAAATGAGCATCATCATTATACAAGTGAAGTTATTTGTTTTCAGTCTTCCTTGTAAAAAATGTTTAGCTATGGGAAACAAGTGAGGGTTGGCAACAAGAAGACCATCCAGCTGTAGAAAATCTGCCTCAACAAATTCTTTCTGATCCATGCAAACATGGAAAACTGGACATTAAATGACGATGCTTGCTTTAGCAAGAAAACATAAGTGCTACTTGAAGCATAGAGCCTACTATGATGAACCACTGGCTATGATGGTCAGGACATGTGGTTAGAATGAAAGAAGAGAGATTACCCTGTCAAACTCTCTTTAGTGAATTAACCATTGAGAACAGACCACATGGATGTCCTCTCTGCTGTTACAAATACAAGCTAAAGTCAATCCTCAAAATGGCTGAAACTGAGACCAAAACATGGGAAAGAAGCTTGGAAGTGTTCCAAATGTGTCACTCTACTACCACCTAAACTGACCTTTTTGAAGTTACTACAACCTCTGTCACCACAACCCTTCTTTGCTATCTTTGTTCCTGCCTCTTTTGTGTAAGGATTGGCCTTCTCAGTCATTAATACCATCAACATGGAGAAACCACTTAATCGGGTGGAAACTGATATCCTTGGAAATGAGAAACAGCTGGCAATGTGTGAGTGTGCACGTGCACATATGCTTTAGCAAGTAATCATAGATGCATACTTATACCAATAAAAAATTGTTATATTACACCCCACTTAAACATGAATAGCATGCAGTTGGAGCTCTTACAATCACTTCAAATGCTGGGCCTCACTATCAAGGAGGATTTTTCCTGATGAAACAAATACTTAACATAGCTAGGAGTGCATCCTAATGACTAACCCTTCTGTTAATGGTCAGAAGACCAACAACTATTGACTCTCTACAAAGCTCAAATGAGGCCCAAAATGGAGTCTTGCTTTCAAATCTGGGGTGGTGCTGCTGCACACACAGATACTCTAGATCATATATAGAAAAGGGACACCCGACTGATTGGCATAAATTCACTCACAGACATGCTCTGTCTTCTGGTTCACAGTTGTGCTGTCTCCTCTCTCTGCCTTTTCTATTGCTTCTATAAAGGCCTCTGCTTCTAAGATCTGACTGATTTGTGCTGCCTCCACTTAAGCACTTCTGATTCACTCATCTAATCCTTCTCACATCACTCTTACTGTATCCACTCCTACCAGGCTCTGCATTAGTCACTACACTCAGCACTTCTTTCCTATAATGTTGGCTTCCTGGAACTCCCTTACTACTTATGTTATATATAAAAGTATGTATGTATCTATATGACCATCATTAAACATTCACTGGCATGGGCCGGATGATTTAACAGGATCTGATGAGTCAGAAGACTGCATCATACACTAATGTCTGTTTTGGCATAGTTTCAATGGCTGGATGCTCTTCCTAATGCCAACCACTTTACAGAGTGTTCTGAGTGCTGTTTTTTTATAGCACTAGCACTAGTGAGGTTGCTTTGAAACTTGTAAGACTAAAGGGCTTACAACTCAAAGAGAATAGGAGAGAGAATGAGAGAAAGAGAGAGAGAGAAACAGATAGGGAGGGGTGAAAATTTTAGGCAAGGTGGTGAGAGAAGGTGAAGCATAATGAGAGGAACAGATTTATAGTTCCAAGAGAGTGATAGTGGGGAGAGAAACAGAGTAGAAACTGTTGGGGGTGGGAGTATTGAAGGAATAGGAGAAAAGGAAAGGATTAGTGTCAGTTGTTAGTAAGAAAGGGACAGAGTAATGAGGGTGATGAGGTGGCTTGTGTACAATCGTCCCAGAGCTAGCCCACATTATAAGGGCAAGTATGGATGGAAGGTGTAGGGGAAAGGAACATGAAAGAGAGAAAATAGATGAGGATGACAGGGTTTCAGAGAGAGAGAGAGAGAGAGAGAGAGAGAGAGAGAGAGAGAGAGAGAGAGAGAGAGAGAGAGAGAGAGAGAG
>JAOPUL010005356.1:25810541-25820997 GCA_027564515.1 Octopus rubescens
CACCACCACCACCACCACCACCACCACCACCACCACCACCACCTACAACACCGTTAGTATTGTTGTTGTTATGCTAATATTATAATCAAGCCGCATCTTGAGCTATTTTTACGGTGCAGCCCACAGAAGAGGCGTGACCTTAAATATCTGATCATAATATTACATGGACAACGTCTGGTTTATAGTAGTTTTATAGCTGTATGTAGAGGGTAGGGAGAGAGATAGACGGAGTAGAAGGGATGGGACGATGGGGTGGAAGAGGAGGTGATAATCCAATACTTCAGCAGCAGCAGCAGCAGCAGCAGTTATTATAGCTTTTACATATCCTCTCAGAATAAGAGTTATTAACATTGGTGTTGTTGTTGTTTTTGTTGTTGTTGTTGTTGTTAATTAGCCGTAGGTCAGCTGAGATTGAATAGACTTCAAATCCAAAATCTGGTGGAATCTGTTTCAATTCATTGTTGCAGATTAGACATTGAAGGGAACAAACAAACAGGGATAAAGTTCCCATGGGCAAATTTGGAGAGAGAGAGAGAGAGAGAGAATTGGGTGGATGGCCGATATTGGGACATAGTATACCGAATGGACACGTGTAAGGAATGTGTGGAAGTAATTGGGTGGAAGAAGGTATATAGTAAGGGTGAGTCAGAGGTAAGCGGCGGGAACACTAACATCGTACTGAGTGTACATGGAACCACAGTTTGTTGTGGTAGAAGAAGAACAATTCTTGTGAGAGAGCTTTATATTAATGATTGAGAAGAAGGCAGGCAACAGCCCTGACTCTTTTCGGGTCTCTTGAAGAGAACCAGCTAAGCCTAGACGAACAGCCTCACCTGTCTGCAACAGAATGGGCCGGAAAACAAGTTAGCCAGGGTGATAGATTATGTTTACTAACCCAGAAGAGGATCGATCTTGCTGATGCACTTCGACACAGTTATTTCTGTCCATCGGATTTCACTCATAAACATTTTGTCGACCCAAGACTGAATTAAAACACATTATTTAAGATGCCGTACACTGGGATCGAGCCTGAAGCTATGTAATTGTGAAATGAATATCTTAACAACACCGCCACTACTACAATAATGTAGGGGGGCTTGGTCTGTTCTATAAATGTCTTTCTACAACTAATAATCAACCGAGGACATTGTTTTATAAAAGGACTGGCCAAACAGCGAGAAACACATCGTTGCTAATTCTAAGTCTGTAACTCTTATTTACATTTGGAGTAAAGGGATTGGAAGGAACGCTTTATCATGGCACAAGTATCGAATCTGCACACATGTAGATGTATGGATTGTCAAGATTGAATTATATTCAAAAGTAGCTTCACACAGATATCTAACAATTACTCATAGATTAACATTCAGTGAAGCTTTTGCTTTCTTTCTTCCTGTTACTCAATTCTTTCTTTCTGTTTTCCATTCTTTCTCTCAGTATATCTTTTATGCAAAGTATTAGGATTTATTATTTTCCAGTCTTAACTCGTAACTCTAATTAGAAAAACGAAAACTCACATAACAATAATCTATATATTTCTTATATAGAAAATATAATGTTGTCTTTTCTATTAATGGATTACTATTAGTCTGGAATGATAGAGACAGTAAAGATCAAGACAAAATGCTTTATAGTGTTCTATATCTTCTAAATTCAAATCATGTCATGGTCAACTATGACTTTCATCTACCCTTCCCTACAAATTTGTGGCTTTCTGCTAAAGTAAGAAACCATTATTTGCCAGTATGGTTCAATGATAGCATTTATTTTTTCAGGCCTAAATCAATACCTTTTCTAGCTAATTCTATTTGATTTGCTTTTCCAGTGGTTGTAGATGTATTTAAAATATCACACACAAAATAAATAAAATTAAAAAAAGACTAAGAAGCAGAGGTGAAAAGGATGAGTGAATAAGGTATTGAACAAACAACTTTTGGTGATTCACATCTACGGAAAGCCTTGTCACTCTGAACAAGTCACTTAATTCTACATGTTTCTGTGAAGAATAAATATCTATGATAGACTTGTGTCTTATCCATGGACAAACTTATCTTCCTTCTACTACTAAAACTGGAGAAATTAGCTAGTCAGAAAAGTCTGATAACTCTAGACTGATTATATAACCAACAAATATTATATCAAGGTAATTTATAAACTACCATTTCTTTGAATCTTTACAGAAGGTACTGAACATAATCAATGCCTTGTTTTTGGTTAGCAGCAGCTCATGTTAAGGCCAATTTCACAGAATAGCAAAAGGGCCCTAAAACTAGAGCCATGTACCTCTCTTGATAACATATCCATTTGACAGTATCTTTTATATTTGCCAGTATCTTTATGAATAGTTGTATTTGGTCATACAGTAGAAGAGATAGACAAACAGAATTCTACTTGTTTGACAAGTGAGTTAATCTGAGTTTGTGTGCTGGGACTATGCTAATTGCATTGTGGTAAAATCATTGTAGCCATTTAAAACATATACTTGTATTCACTTTCATTTTATTATTATCTTGTAATAGTAATGCAGTTAAACTTCGATTATCTAAATGAGATGAGTGAGGTGTATTGTGTTTGGATAACTGATCTGATCATAAAAGAAGCCACACTGAACATAATTACATAAAAAAAGCATGTTTACAGAGTTTTTATATCATTCAATCAATAAAATGCTGTACTTGTGTGCAATCTTTGATGCCTTTTCACTATGATCCAGACTCTGTAAAATTTCACTTATTCTGCATAGTAACAGCAACAAATTTGATTACTTTTAACAGATATATATTCAAAACAAAGTTGTATAGTGATGAAAACATTACTGATTTTCTATTCTTTTAAATCCCTCAGTATGTCAGTCATATTTACATGTTAAAACTATTTGAACACTGTTTAAAGTGTTTGACTTAAGATCAAATTAGTGGTCTAATCAACATGTGGTACTTCTGATAACTGTAAACTAAATATGTGATTGTCACACCAGTATCAATAACACATCTTTATATATTTTTACATGTTCTTCAGTAATATGAATTCCCTTTTACAACAAAAGACAAACTGGTAACATCAGCATTATTCTTGAGTTCAGATTACGAGCAGTATAGCAGATTAAATATTCCTAAAATTTTGAAATCTTGTTCAGCTAATCTGAAATTTGAATAACTGATATTAGAATAACCAAGGTTTGGCTGTATTTATTAATAAGTATCAAATAATAATAAATTAAAAGTGGTGACAACAATGGGTATGTGTTTTAAAGGCTATAGTGACCCACTACAACCCAAAACTTATTTATCTGTATAGTGTTTAGCATATGAAAGATATCAAAAGAAAACTACAACAATGACATACCACTACAAGAGAAGAAACAAACTAATATATCCACCTGTAGTTCATTCAAATCAGCCAATGAGCAGTGAACAAGTTTATTTATGTCAAGCAGTAATGAATAAGCTTCCTTAATTTTCTGAAAGAGAATTGCTCTCTCTCTCTCTCTCTCATCCTGTCTCTCTAGCTCCTTTACAACATGACCAAGTTAAGAGTATATGAAGCCTTTTTCTCTTTTACTTTCTTTTTTTCAATCTATTAGAAAGTGACATAATGTGATCAGAGATTAGAGTAGAAAAATCAAGGTGTTAGAAAACCAGATAAACATTTGATGTCAAGTATGATGCAGTTACTCTGTGTACTAACCTGTCAACATTAAAAGACATAAGGTAGAAATAATCAAGATAATCATACATGTAATTATATCATGTCAGTTTTACTTGAAGATTTACAAGGACAAAAAATGTAACTGACATTCTTTAGTATATTATATTTACCATTGTTATTCATGACAGTCTGCTAACAACTCATGTTTTTTCAGGTGATATATTTCAGGTGATTTTCAAACAAAAACACAATTAAGCAACCACAGTAGTTAATATGTCTTTTTTTAAAGATCATCTAAAGAGGCGTCTTTCATTAGGATAATTTTAAGGACCCAAAATAGATGTTAATTTCAAAGATAATATTGAAGAAAAATTGAGTGCAGGGTTTTAAAATTTCCTTGGTGTTAGGAAGGGCATCCAGCCGTAGAAACCGTGCTAAAACAGACAATTGGAGCTTGAACAGCTCTCCAGCTGCCCAGCTCCTGTCAAACCGTTCAACCCATGCCAGCATGGAAAATGGATGTTAAACAATGACGATGATAAGCAATATATTGGGTTGTTGTCTATTATTCTCAGTTCAGCCTGATTGAGCAAAGCATTCCAACCATGGCCTTCTTGTCTTTTTTTTTTCAGTCTTAAGATTACATTATCCAATGGTTCTTCTCTTTATAAAACAGTGTAAGTCAAGAGATTTGGTTGCTATTTCTTGCAAAGAGAATGGCCATAGAGAAAATCTTTCATTGTTATAAGTGAGAAGGAGAATCTGTGAATGTGCATGAGAGAGACCAAGAAGAAAACAGAAAAGGTGACTGAAAAACTGAAGAAAGCCGGAGAGAGGAAAATAAGAAATGGAAGGATGGATAAGCATATGAATAATGATATTTTCCTACTTTTTTTCGAGAACACAAATTCATAAATAACAGAGAAGAATTGTGTGATGTTCATGCATTTCTAAAGAGCTAAATGAAGTGAAATGGCTCCATCTGACAATCAAAACTAGACTGCAGGTTCAGCATACTAGAAACTTCACTTTTGCTTAAAGTGACTCATATTTAAAATAGATACTAAAAGATGAATAAACTATAGTTTATAGAAGAAACAAAAGGAAGAAGAAAATGTTAGTAACTAGATTCTAAGAGAAAGGGAAAGGAATGATGACACTGAAGGAAAAAAGATTAACAGAAAAATAGTAAAAATGAGAAGAGTGGGAAAATATAAGTCTATATAAACAGTAGTGATTTCTATTTAGTCAATTGATTCTATTGTTATTAAGTATATTTCACTGATATTTATTTTAGCAATCAAGAATAAAACAATAATGACTCAATTAATGAGAGGGGGTGGGGTTTGAGAAAGACAGACAGTGAGAAAGGCCGAGAGAGAATAAGTGAGATATATATATATATATATATATATATATATATATAGAGAGAGAGAGAGAGAGAGAGATAGAGAGAGAGAGAGAGATAGAGAGAGAGAGAGAGATAGAGAGAGAGAGGAGAGAGAGAGAGAGAGAGATAGCAACAGAAATGATTTTATTAAGTAGAAGAGCAAACAACAAAATATAAGAACAGAAAACCAGATATTTTAACCTCTCACTCAACCATATTCCTGAGAGACCTCAAAGCTAGCAAAATAGGAAAAATCAAATCGATTTCATATACAGGTTCTTCACTTCCATAGTAACCAAACCAAAAGATTTTGCAGATTCACTACTTGCCTATATTATTAGTGATAATCCTATTCATCACCAGGCACCTACAGTCCATGATAATCCTTTGTAAAAGCTACTTGAAGCAGAGAATTATACGTGGCTCTAAACTGTTTCAGTTCTCTCTCTCTCTCTCTCTCTCTCCCTCTCCCCCTCTCTCTCAGCCAATAGATAATGAATGTGATTGAAAAAAGTATGTTGCAAGCCATAACCCATCACATCACCCAGGAACTAAATGAAAATATATTCAACAGACATCTTTGCTTGGAGACTTGCAGATGGCCAAGTTAACATCTTGCAGCTTAGGGTTTAACAGTTATTGCCTTGTCAAGAATGTGGATGCAACTTGTGAAGAGGGAGACCCAGGAAGATATAGGACAAAGTAGTGAAGGCTGATCTCAAGACGATGAGCCTCACAGAGGAAATGACAAAGGACTGAGATGATTGGTGATTCACTGTGCTCAAGAAGACTTGTTCCTCACAACAAAAGCGAGACCCTGAAAGCATTATATTTATGTCTATACACTCATTGGCCTCTTCCCCCAATCTGTCCCCCATCAAGCCTGCCATATCTCTTATCTTCCTAACACCCATCCCTCCATCACTCTTCTAACTACAACACTATTCAGCATCTATAATTATATGAAAGCAGAATATGCACATATTTTATCCCCCTTTATGCTACTAGTTCCCTCCCACTCTCCTGGGAACCACCTCCTTTTAAAATCCACCCCTCATTCACAATATCATCCCTTTCCACTTTAGTTTTCACCAATCTCCCCTTTCTGTGCTTCCAGTTATTTCACTCTCTCCTCTGAGATACATCATAGGACTGCCATTAGATTATCTTTAACTCTCTCCTTAATGTAGTTCTCAAGGAGATTCAGCGTTACACAGAGAGTGACAAGGTTGGCCCTTTGAATTACTGGTACAACTCATTTTTGCCAACTGAGTGGAGTGAAGCAACCTGAAATAAAGTGTCTTGCTCAAGGACACAATGCATTGCCAAAAATCAAACTCATGACCTTACGATTGAGCTGAATACACTAACCACTAAGCCATGTGCCTTCACTAAGGACTTTAAATGAGAAAAAAATGTCAAATTAGATAAATTTATAAATATTATATAATTTCATTTTACTTCACTAATGAAAAAATACAACAGATTCCTAACATTTCTTTCCCATGCAAAGAAAAGAAAGAACTAATGAAAAACAAGCTTGCAATATTACTCAAATTCTAACCAAAGTACTGTGAACTTGTTCAGCAATGACAGTGAACAGATATAAGTTGGACAAACTGGTGTCCAGTCTTGTATGAATCATGTAGAACAAATGCTATCCACATAATAGCTAGTATTTAAATATCTTCTTAGAACAGCATAACTGACAGATGGCCTGCTAAATAACTATGGTTAACAGGAGCAGGGAAGTGTATCCATGAACCTAGACATTTGTATATTAATTTAAATTTACCTCTCTTTCTACACAACTCATGAACTATGAACAAAAATTACTTCTTCTTGGTCAAATACTTCCACCAAATATTCTTTACAAACAACAATCAACTATCACTTATCTTTTCCAATTTAAAAAAATAAATTTGTAATATAAATAATGTCATTAATAGAACCTTAATGATTCCATATTGAAGAGATTCAGCCAAGATAAAATAAATAGCAGCTTTGAATATTAAGGATACTATAGTGTCACATCTGGTCTGTAAGTGTTGCAAGAAAAAGGAATGAAAACCCACTATGTTGACACTACTTCACACAAGGCCTTTCTAACCGTATAGTATATTTATATATATTTATATGTATAATTTTTATTTTTATTATTTATATTTTTTATTTTGTATTTTTATTGTTAAAGCTGGTAATAAATATTCAAAATGTTATATTTTGAAAATCAGGCATCCAATCAAAATTAAATATTTAAAATGTTTATTCGTAGAAATGTATTTTATTCCATATAACATTAACACTCTGATTCAGTATAACTCACACTGACGAAAGGGAATGTGAAACTCTGAGTAACAGTTTGTGATGATATTTTTACAGCTTTAATAAAAGCATATTACTCTACCTTGGGTATTCGAGCACTATTTTTCTCCACCTTGTTTTGCACTCATGTGCTAACACGCGTATAAATATATATATATTAATATTTATACAATATAGTATTATGGATCCATTTCAGCCAATTCTACCAAACAGTTTCACGCATGAGTTAAGGGAGACCTAAAACAGTGCATGTTAGAAGGGCTGGTATGAAAAGTATGGCAATGGCTCTCTGCTGCTGGAGGTCAGGAAGTATCACATCTGGTTTGTAAGTGTTGCGAGAAAAAGGAATGAAAATGCCAGTGGGAGACGTTCTGCGGGGGATCCACCAAGAGTTATGCTCCTTATTTCCCTCTGAACTTCTGCTACAGGTTTTTTTTTTTCATTCCATTTTTTCACAGCACCTACAAACCAGATATGACATTTCCTGACCTCCAGTAGCAGAGAGCCATTGCTATACTTTTCCTATCAGCCTTTCTGATAAGTGTTGTTTTAGATTCACTCCTAACTCATGTGTGAAACCAATTGGTAAAGTTGGCTAAAATGGATCTATAATACTATAATGTATAAATAGGATAAATATCCCACTCTATTGACAAATATACAAGTGCCTGTTTTTTTCTGGCTGATGGATGGATGGATGGATGGGTGTGGAACAATTTAGTATTGAAATTGTGTATTTTGGTTCTGAAATACATGATGCATTAAAGATCTTTTTAGTTTGAATCTTCAAACCTACTATCAGCATGATGTATGGTAAACATAGGATAAAAATAATAGAAAATGTAAAAAAAGTTAAAGCCTGGAATCTTCTACTGAAGTCAAAATAATCTTTAATAGGAAATAATAATACAAAAACATAAAATTTACTTTGCATGTTTCAAATCCCAAGCTATAATATTCATAAATTAAAAACAGAAAAATATCAATGTGTCTACTGGAATTATTTCAAATATTTTCCAGCTAAATATATTTTTATATCACAAAGCAAGAAGAAATATATCAAACACAATAATATAAAATAATAATAAAATATGTTGTGTGTAAATGTTTACATGTGTATGTACCTGTATACCCACAAGGAAATAAAACAAAGGAGCTGGTGAAAGAGAAGAGAAAAGCAGTAAAAACAACAGAGAAGGAAAATCAGTTAAAGAAAGAGAAAGAGAGTGAGGGAGAGGGAAGGGACAACTGGTTTTTCATCATAGCTTTGAAAGGAATGACAAAGTAAATAATCAGAAAGTTGGTGGGGTTTGTTGCCAGACTTATGCTAGTCTGTTTGTTTTTATGATGTTCAATTGTTATGTGATTTTGATGTTATTTATATACATAATAATGATAATCATAACAATAATAATAATTTTTTGAAGGAAGGGGGAAGTCAATTACATCAACCCTAGTGGTCAACTGGTACTTATTTTATCAATCCCTAAAGGAAGAAAGGCAAAGTCAACCTCAGTGCCATTCAAACTCAGAACATAAAGCCAGAAGAAATGCCAAAAATAAGACAACTGAATGATAACAATAATGGTATCTGATTTAGGCATACGGCCAGCAAGTTTGAAGAGAGAGGATTGGTCAATTACATCAACCTCAGAACATACAGTAGCACTACTAAATACAGCAAAGCATTTTGACTATTGTTCTGCCAATTCTGCCAACCCACCACCTTTGTGTTTAACATAGGCACAAGTCCAGAATTTTTGTTTTCCAAATTCATTCATAAGGCTTTGGTTGGCCTGTGGCTATAGAAGAAGACACTTGCTCAATGTGCCACACAGTGAGATTAATCCTGAAACTACATGGCTAAGAACCAAGCTTCTTAATCACACTTCCATGCCTGTGCATATATATTTGCCTTTCCAATACATGGAAGGCTCCCTAGCAGTAGTTGATAATTTTTGTTATCTGAGTGACCTAATTAGAAATGGAGATGATGGTGACAAAAAAGTTGGCAACAAGAAGGGCATCTGGCTGTAAAACACTGCCTTAGAAAAACTGTTCAACCCATGCCAGCATGGAAAGTGAATGTAAAACACTGATGATGATATTGAAAGGCAATATATACAGTACAGTCTGTAATTAGGATAGTTACTAAAATCATAATTGTACAAAGTGGAAAAACTAATGAGTGAGCTTCTATGCATTTGTTCAATCTTCTAGAAACAGATGCCAAATCTCCCTAAAATGAGACTCTACAATTGTAGAAAAGGAAGGGTATATTGGATGATGTAATTCCAGATTACAGTGTCTGAAAAAAAGATGGTTGGAACACCTCTTTGATAATAGGTTTTCTGGATTATAAGTGACTTGAGGTTAAATAACATCATACATTATAGATACTCAAAAAGCAGTACTAAACAAAGTATGAATTTCAAAGTTCTATGAAACTTGTGGTTGCTACTCAAAATCTTGTAATACTAATGAATCACCTCTACAACACTGTTCCTGCATAGTAGATATGAAATTTAAAAAAAAAACTTAATAAATAGGGCTTATGCATAAGTACATAAAGAGCAAATGAGTGGCTAATGAAAGCTAATTAATTCATAATTAAGTGACTAAGTGAGATTTGAGAGAAGGTTTGACTGTTTAATAATTCTATTTATATCAGAGCCTAGTGAGTGTCAATAACTCACAAACTGATGTCAACAACTTGCTAATTTATACCAGTTAAAATATATGCATGAAGAAAGTTGCATGAAATTTTATACATTCAGAGAACATAACTATAATTGAAGGCACTCACTTTGTTTCCAACAGACTAACAATAAATTTCATTGAAATTTACAGCACCTTCTCGCATATAACATTTATCTTCATTCTAGTGAAAACAATATAGAATAGAAAAACTGCTCTGTCTAGAAAATATATCTGTTGCCTGCCTTATTTTTATGAATAAATGTAACAATTATGAAACTATTCACTTCAGTTATAATATGAAACAACAAATAATAATAAGCGCAGGTGTGGCTGTGTGGTAAGAAGCTTGCTTCCCAACCCCATGGTTCCGGGTTCAGTCCCACTGCGTGGCAC
>JAOPUL010005356.1:25840267-25850824 GCA_027564515.1 Octopus rubescens
TGTGTGTGTGTCTGTGTATATATATATATATAGCTTAAGTATATATATATATATATATATATATATATATATATTTAGTTAATATATATATGTATGCACATATATTGCTTAAGTTGACTTTAATATCTTATAACAGGGAATAAAAAGTTGACATTTATAAGATTTTGCATTTGGATTTCAAAGCTGTCAATATGCTTTCAATCCCTGGATCAAATTTATAATCAGTGTCTAAAGAATCCCGTTGTGTGCCGTTAATATTTCAATGTAGGAATTTATCAATTTCTTCTTTTTTTTTTCTTTTACATCTTACACCAACAAATGAAAATGCCCTGCACTCCCAGATTGTGTTAGCTAATCACCATCAAAATACTTTTACTTCAACTTATAAAATGTAATTCCAAACCGCATACCCATACTATGTCACTTAATCTTGGTTAGAATGGCCGATATCATTATTAATTATCCTGAGGCCTAATATGTTGGAAGCTCGTTAATTGTGAATCCCACCTAGTCATTTCACTGACTATTTATCCAACCTCAATGGGGTTTTTCAATTTACTAGAAATAACAACTAAATCTACATCAAAGCACAATACTTAAAACAAAGCTAAAATATAAAAGGAAGCCAAAGAAAAGTTTAATAACTGTTAGCATTGAAAGTTGTGTTTTGGAGCAGGCATGGCCGTGTGGTTATGAAGCTCAGTCTGCAACCATGTGGCTTAGGGTTCAATCCCACTGTATGACACTTTAGGCAAGTGTTTTCTACTCAAGCCTCAGACCAACCAATGCCTTGTGAGTGAATTTGGAAGACAGAAACGGTATGGAAGCCCATCGTATTTGTGTGTGTGTGTGTGTGTGTGTGTGGGTGTGTGTGTGTGTGTGTCTGTGTGTGTGACTGTGTGTGTGTTTGTATATGTGACTTTATGTGTGTGTCCACAAACATCCCTTGACATCCACTGTTGGTTTGTTTACATCTCTGTAACTTAGCAGTTCAGCAAAACAGACCAAAAGAATAAGTGCCAAACTTAATAAGAAACATGTATTGGGTTCGATTTTTTTTACTAAAGCCTCTCAAGGTGGTGTCCCAGGATGGCCACAGTCCAATGATTGAAACAAATAAAAGATAAAAAAGACCCTCATTCTTAGAATAAGTACACTATATCCCTGAAATTGGTGAGAGGCTACTAAACATGTTGACATCAAAAGGGGCATTTGGATGGAAAAGGTCACCTCAAAAAATGTTCTATCTAATCCATGCTAGCATAAGGAAGATATTAAGGGATGAGAGAAGATGTAAAAAGATGAAGGAATGAATAATAATTTCTTCTACTATAGGCACAAGGCCTGACATTTTTGGTGAAGAGTGCTAGTCAATTACATCAGTCCCAGTACTCAACTGGTACATATTTTATCGAACCCAAAATGATAAAAGACAAAGGCGACCTCGCCAGGATTTGAACTTAGAATGTAATGACGGACAATGCTTCTGCCAGCTCACCACCTTAAGGAGATGAATAATAGTAACTATAATAATGATAGACATAGTCCTTTGAAATTGATCTTATTAACTTTGAAAAGGAATGATATATTTGACAGTGTAGTCTGAGATATTCAAAAAGTCGAAAGGAACATTTTAAATCTTATGGCTGCCAGATCAAAGCTTACATGCGTCTTAACTACTGACACTCCGTCAGTGACGACAACAAGGGCTCCAGATGATCCAATCAACGGAACAGCCTGCTCGTGAAACTAGCGTTCGAATGGCTGAGCACTCCATAGACACGCATACCCTTAACGTAGTTCTCAGGGAGATTATGTGTGACACAGAATGTGACGAAGCTGGCCTTTTGAAATACAAGTACAACTCATTTTTGTCAACTGAGTGTCTTGCTCAAGGTCACAACTCATCTCTGAGAATCGAAATAACAACCTAACGATCGTGAACCAAATACCCTAACCACTAAGCCAATTGCCTTTAGGGCTAAACAATAATAACACAATCAATAACATCAACAGTCTCCCATCATCACCACCTTTACAACATTCCACACCATTATCATAACATCCTAATAAGAAAGACAGGCCAATAAATATAGTGTAATATCCATCAGCTTTTCAAACTAACACATGCTACATCTGACTCCAGTTGCTCTGAATTTTTATTTTGTCATTCATGCACACTAGTATTACACATCTAGCAAATTGTCATTCTAATGTACTGCTAGTCTTTGCACATCCAACACAGTAAATACCCGTATTTCTGTACCATACTATTTGCTCTTCGTACTCAAGTATCATACAATCTGCTTTTTACTCAGAGACTTTGTGGCCAACAATGTAGCTTTCTAGGATTTTTCCATTCTGTATTTTATAACTACAATATATTACATGATTGATGATGATCCATAGAGTAATGAATGTAGTATACTTGTTTTTTCATTTCCCTTATATACAAAGATAAAGGAGTATCTTTACTTCTCTTTATATGTGATTATAGAGATTCGGTTCACAAATAATATACTTATAGATAACAATAAGAAAGAGTCTTACTATGTCAGAATAAAATCTGTTAAAAGTATAAACACTTTTCTCCTGTAACATATCCAAATTTATAACATTTGTATTAGTTTTAAAATTATTCTTTTAACAAAACAAGTTATTTTCTAATACATTCATGAAAAACTCTCTTGTACCAATACAGACATCATTATAGAATCCTTTGCACATAAATGATATTATAATACATTTAAATAAAAACACCTACATAGATACATAACCACATCATTAAAAAGTATTGATTTTAAAACATAAGAAATTGGAAAACTGCAAATGAAATTTTAAAATTCTATATGGACTGACTTTATCATGAACTTCAAAATTAACAGATTCAAACGGATATGATAGTGCAACTATTTATGAGTGATTTGAATAAGAACAAATGTGGGTAAAAAAAGCATTTCTTGAATACAATTATTAAGTTCTTCTTCCTTGAGTTTGTCCTGCATTATATCGCAGGGTCCGCCGATGTTATCTTGTCTCTCCATTTCCTTCGGTCATGTGCCTGATTGGGGTGTACACCGGCGATTTTCAAGTCCTGGTGAAGCGGGTCGCGCCAACGCTGTTTTGGTCGTTCTTTTGGCCGCCGGTCTTCAACTGTCAGCTCGTATGCCATCATAGCAAGGTTGCCGTCGTAACTTTATTAATTATATCGCAGGGTCGCCGATGTTATCTTGTCTCTCCATTTCCTTCGCTCATGTGACTGATCGGGGTGTACACCGGCGATTTTCAAGTCCTGGTGAAGCGGGTCGAACCAACGCTGTTTTGGCCGTCCCTTTGGCCGTCGGCCTTCAACAGTCAGCTCGTATGCCATCATAGCAAGGTTGCCGTCGTAACTTTATTAATGATATGTTCTTTAATGAAAAATTTCAGGAATTCCATAAAACAAAAGTGGAAGTCGGGGCAACATTTATATTATCACTGAACCAGCATTGTTCGAGTAAGCATGAATTTTGGGGGACTTAACTACATAAACTTTCTTCCCCTAACAGGTTTTTTTAATTATGCATATCTTTAATGAAATTTTACAAATACATTTTTAGATGTAATACCTTTTACCCTTTACTCGTTTGTCATTAGACTGCGGCCATGCTGGGGGCACCGCCTTAGAATTAGTCGAAATGAATCGACCCAGTACTTATTTTTTTTTTTAAAGCCCGGTACTTATTCTATCGATCCATTTTGCCGAACCGCTAGGTCACGGGGACGTAAACTCCCCCACCACCACCACCACCTCTTGACAACCGGTGTTGGTTAGTTTACGTCCCCGTAACTTAGCGGTTCGGCAAAAAGAGATCGATAGAATAAGTGCCAGGTTTGAAAAAACAAGTACTGGGGTCGATTCATTCGGCTAGAAATTGAAGGCGGTGCCCCAGCATGGCCGCAGTCTGATGACTGAAACAAGTAAAAGATAAAAGATACAAGATAAAAGATATATTTATACCTATTTATGACAAAGAGTATTTAAGTATGTTCTATTTTTGGCATGATTCTAAGAAAGTCATCCAGCTGTAGAATGTACAAGCAAAAATTCATCCTCAAACAATCTAAGAGGGTAGTAATTCCTAAAGAAAGCTGAATTGAACTATAAGGATCCACTTAACCCATGCTAGTATGGAAAAGCAGATGTAAAACGATGATTACAATAATAATGATTACAATGATGATGGTTACAATGATGGTAGAGTTGGTGGTGATGATGATGATGATGCAAGCTTAACGAAGCAGATATATTTCACTAGATTAGAAAACAAAACGTGTGCTTTTATGATGAACAGTTGTCTAAGTGCAATGAATGTTACATCAAAAGTCAATAAAAAAAGCAAACCTAGCAATTATTTAAATTTCAGTATGATTATAAAAATATTGATACAGTTAGTTACCTTAAACAATTTTTATTTGTAATAACCTTGTAAAGTTGTGACTTTTTAATGAAAGAATAGAAATAGTTGATCCAAAACTTTCAGTCTTAACCAATTACTAGCATATTTAAAATACATAAAATTAAGAAAAAAAAATTGCTGGACCAGGTGATGAGAGTTAGGCAGAAAGTTATAGCCCAATTAATTAGGAACAGAATTAGACTAGATGAAATGCAGTTTGGCTTTTTCCCAGGGAGAAGCATCACTGATGCTATTTTCATAGTCAGGCAACTGCAACAGAAGCATTTAGCTAAGAACAGGCCATTGAACTTTGCATTTGTTGATCTATAGAAAACCTTTAACAGAGTACCTCGCTCTGTGATATGATAGTCTCTGAGGAAGCTAGGGATAGACGAATGGCTTGTGAATGCAGTACAGGCTATGTACAGGGGTACTGTTAGTAAGGTAACAGGGGTACTGTTAGTAAGGTAACAGGGGTACTGTTAGTAAGGTTAGCCATGGGTACAGTGATGAATTTAGTGTACAAGTAGGTGTTCACCAAGCCTCAATCCTCAGCCCCCTCCTATTCATCATCGTCCTTCAGGCCATAACAGAGGAATTTAAGACTGGAAGCCCATGGAAATTACTGTATGCTGATGATCTTGCCCTCATAGCAGAATATGTAACAGAATTAGAAAACAAATTCCAGGTGTAGAAACAGAACCTGGAGTCAGTACAGGAGCCATAAAGACCAAAGATACATAGGAAACTGATTTCTTCAAATGTCCTGGAGGCTCTCTGGAAGTTGTAGATAATTTCTGCTACCTAGGTGACTTAATTAACAGTGGAGGAGGTTGTACAGAAAATGTAATTGCTAGAATAAGAACAGGATAGAAAAAGTTCAGAGAGCTTTTACCTCTGTTGGCAACCAAAGGTCTCTCTCTCTCTCTCTGAGTGAAAGGAAAATTGTATGATGCATGTGTACAAAGTGCAATGCTACATGATAGTGAGACATGGGCCCTGAATGCAGAGGATATGGGAAGACTAGAGAGGAATGAAGCTGGTATGCTCAGCTGGATGTGCAATGTCAGTGTACATGTGCGACAGAGCACTAGTGTATTGAGAGAAAAGTTAAGCATAAGAGGAATTATATGTAGTGTGCAAGAGAGGAGACTGCGCTGGTTTGGTCACATGATGCAGATGAATAAGGACAGTTGCATAAAGAAGTACTAATCACTTAAAGTGGAGGGAAGTTGTGGAAGAGGGAGACCCAGGAAGACATGGGACAAAGTATTGAAGGCTGATCTCAAAATGCTGAGCCTTACGAAGGAGATAACAGAGTACCGAGATATGTGGAATTGCTGTACTCAAGAAGACCTGCCCACCACAGTAGAATTGATATCCTAAAACCAAAGTACCACATAAAAGGTGCTGATGCTGGTGCCATGTAAAAAACACTGGTGATGATGCCACGTAAAAAACACTAGTGATGGTGCCATGTAAAAAACATCCAGTACACTCTGTAAAGTGGTTGGCATTAGGAAGGGCATCCAGCTGTAGAAAACAGGCCAAAACAGACTATAACATATGGTGTGGCCCTTGGTCTTGCCAATTCCTCTCAAGCTGTCCAAACCATGTCAGCATGGAAAACGGATGTTAAATGATAATGATGATGAGTTTTTCAATGAAATAATTGTTCTTTAAATATCAATAAAGCATATTGTTTCTTCATAACTAAAACTTATTCATTTCCTTGAACAAACACTAGGAAAATAAAGAATATAACATACATAACTATTATGCAACTAAGTCACATGGATAAAAGGAATTTTGTGTACACTGAGAATGATGACAGAAGTAGCAGCAGCAACAGCAACAGCAACAACAATAACAAAATCCAAGTGAAAATAAAATGGATCATTTTAGAAAACAAGGATTTGTTTTGATGCTATAACTAACATGGTAAAATTTGCCGTTAATGAATCACAGATTTGTTATTCAAAACAGAATCTCCCAGTAATTTACCAAAGCATGCAATTCTGTATTTGGAATTATCAAATAATATAATTGATCATTTGGCTTTGCTTTCGTTCAATTTGTATGAAAGTAAATGCCTAAACATGCCACAGTTTAAATAGTAAATGGAGTAAAGTTTGAATTACATACACACAAATAGAAATCAATTAAAACTAATCTCAATAAATGGAAAATAATTTTGGACAGTGTTTAAAACAAATAATGGTGCAAAAGTAAAAAAGAATGTCAATCTTTCTGCTTCTGTTGAATAATGTAGTGATTAAAGTTGAATTGATCCAGCTAGACAACTTAATGTTTTCATTAACAATATCCTTATTTTCCATCACATTCTGTCATTTCTATTTAAAATGTATTTTATGTTGATAAACTCCAGTTAGCTTTGTTTGGCAGAATCTACAACATCAAAGTAACTGATTAAATAAAGAATTTCAAGCATTAGCTATCCCACATTTATTGTGAGCGTCTCATTCTAAGAATTAGGCCTTGAGAAGAAGCCATGTCTGCTACACTGTGCAAGTCAAGTGACTACATAAAGTCTTGGTTTGTCATATTCGACTGTATATAGTTGATTATGGTTAAACTCCCACCTCTGCTTGCTATCTAGCAAGGCTTATTAACGGGCCTTTGCGTGCAGGCATGTGCGTGCATGAGTGTGTGTGTATAGATATATACTCACACTCATAGGTGTGTGGATGCATATGTGTGTACGCATTGATGTGTTCAATACACCTTCACAGAGAAGAATAAAGTGTCTGGTACATTCTTTTACTGGTTTCAGTCACTGAAATGCAGCATTATTGGGGTAACATATTAAAAACATTTATCTTTTAGCAATTATTCCATTTGATTAATATTATGGTTTCATGCTGGTGTTTGGGGTAATTGTTGATTTTATGAAAATCTTTTAGGCCGTAAAGTGAAACCATGGTATGGTATAATTATTGTAATATAAGTATTCACATACTCATATAATTAGACAGTAATATCTCTCATTGTGACATTGGGAAGTATTGTAGATATTATCTTTATGTAAAACTCTGAAAGAAGATATATTAGAATGCTTTTTTTTTTCTTTTTCTGGCCTGAAAGAAGATTAGAAATTTGAAACCTTCACTATGAGCCTGCAGCTTACAGTAGTTAGGCATACCTAATTACAACTAAGTGAGCTGAGCCATTGACAATTAAGTGTTTTTACCAAGTAAGGTTATATCATCATAATACTGATGACAAATTAAAACTATTGTCTCCCAGTAGGCCAATATCCAATTATCCATAAAGCTCTTGCTTAAGGAACAAATGATAAACTATTTATCAAATGTCAAATACTGCAGTTGAAGCAAGATTATCAGTGGTAACCATTAGTAAGTGATTAGACATACAAACTTAATGGAAGGGAAAATAGTTATTGTGACACACATCTTTCCCAAGAGCATCACTGACACAAGTGAAATAGCACCAGTCATATAAGGGACCAGTACTGAACTGCAGTTTCAGTTTACAATGAACTTGCCTAGATTCTGTCAGTAAAATAAATGCTAACACAATGTAGTTAGCAAGAAAAGTAATTGATCAAGAATATCAGAATTGTGAAAGGGTACTCTGTCGGCTATGACAACAAGTGTTCCAACTGATCCGATCAACAGAACAGCCTGCTCGTGAAATTAACGTGCAAGTGGCTGAGTACTCCACAGACATAGTTCTCAGGAAGATTCAGCATGACACAGAATGTGACAAGGCTGACCCTTTGAAATACAGGTACAACTCATTTATGCCAGCTGAGTGAACTGCAACATGAAATTAAGTGTCTTGCTCAAGGACACAATGTGCCACCAGGAATCGAACTCACAACCTTACAATTGTGAGCCGAATATCTTAACCACTAAGCCACATGCCTTCATTGTGGAGTGGTAAGCACTAGGTCAATGTTTAAATTTACCCAAGATAGTCAAGGGTGACAAAATCTCAAAAAAAGTTGAAATAGGCTGATGACACCCAAATCTTAATTATGTAAAATTGGAAATAGACATACAGTGAAAGGAACAATTAATTTGATTTTTGGAAGGCACAGTAAACATTCTTGAGATGTTTGAATTTTATTAAATTTACCATATGTCTAGTTCTAATTGATGGAAATTCAGTGTAGTCAGCTCTTTTATTATGTTTTTTTTAAAATTTGAGGTTTAAGTGTTGTTGTTTTAGTGTTTACCTCTTCACAATTCAGGAGAACCTTGATTAATTAGTTTTCTTGCTAGCCACATTAAGTGTGTTAGTGCTTACTTTACTAATTATTTTCCATACCAATGGGTAATTTCCTTCACTCATTATGTTGCTTACTGCTGGTTGCACTTAAATTTTGTCTTTCTTATAAATAATCTTGTCTGAATAATAAAATTTTCGTAAAATTAATTTATAAGATATGCAAATAACCAATCTTAACCTGTATAAATATAAAATGTTTAAAACAGTTTCATTTGCCTTTTTTTCTAGCACTTTTTGTTACTATTTATATTCAAGTATAATATGTAAAATATTAAATCAGCAGGCCATATGCATCTCATTGGGGAACTCTATGCAACCTATACTGAATTTTGGAATGTATTTATTTATAAGAAAATTAAATGCTGGCATGTAAAGGAAGAAAACATTCTATTCATATGAGATTACTGCAGAATCAAAATTTTAGAACCAAAATAAATAGTCCTCATCTTTTTCCTGTCCATGATTCATAGTTAAAAATATAAAAGAAATATTTCAAATATTCATTGAATCTATTTGAAATTCTACATCTTAAGAAGGTAATGTAGTCCTTATCACTGATACCAAAACATATCACATACTTAAACCAAACAAGTCATTACATAGTTGTGCAATCTATTAGAAATAGCACCTGAATCTTCATAAAAATCACACCCTATCATCTTAAAACAAACAGGATATATTGGTTACAATATAACTTCAAGATATACTATAACTGGGGTGGGTGGGGTGAAATTATCAAAGGTGGAATGTCTTTGATTAAGAATCTGCTTTTAAAAATAACATATTTTTAAAAGCAAGATTTAAAAAAAAAAAAACATTTTATGGCTTTCAGGTTTAAGCTTTTACAAAATTTGCTTGAGACAAGATGAAATAAGTATGAAAATCATGCTGTGTTTAGTTGTCTAAAAGTTGTTCAGCCCCAGGTCAGTCCTAAATGAGCAGACCTATACTCCAAAGTGTTCAAACTGATCATCAAGTCATTGTTTAAGATATGTATCCAGAACTACATTATTTTCTTATTTGAAGACATCATGGTGTCATTTCAGAGAGATTTAGATGTTATTTCTAACAGGTCAATCGATCACAAAAGGGTCCCATTTTGGCTTGTAGTCCAGAAGTGACTTCTTTGATGTGACAGAATCTTATTGCATATGACTGTATCTATGTAGATTCTTTTACTGGTTTCAGTAATTGGACTGCAGCAACACTGAGGCACCACCTTCAAGGATTTTAGTTGATCACATCAACTCCAGTACTTATACACATTTTATGGAACATAAAGACATAAAATGTAAACAGAATACACACACACACACACACACACACACACACTCTTACTTACACTCACAGGGCACTGATCAACTTGAGGTTGCTGTAAAAGACCAAGGTGCTGTACAGTGGAATCAAACTTGGAACTATGCAGTTTCAAAGTGAACTTCTCAAGAATACAACTATCTTTTATCTTTTTACTTTTTACTTGTTTCAGTCATCAGACCGCGGCCATGCTGGGGCACCGCCTTGAAGTTTTAGTCAAATGATTCGACCCCAATACTTATTTTTTTTAAGCCTGGTATTTATTCTATCGATCTCTTTGCCGAACCGCTAAGTTACGGGGACGTAAACTAACCAACACTCGTTGTCAAGTGGTGGTGGGCGACAAACACAGACACAAGGACACACACACATAGACATACACATATATATATACAACGGGCTTCTTTCAGTTTCAGTCTACTAAATCCACTCACAAGGCTTTGGTCAGCCTGAGACTATAGTAGAAAACACTTGCCCAAGGTGCCACGCAGTGAGACTGAACCCGGAACCATGTGGTTGGGAAGCAAGC
>JAOPUL010005356.1:25853482-25866298 GCA_027564515.1 Octopus rubescens
GCCTGTTTATGTGTGTGTGTGTGTGTGTGTGTGTGTGTGTGTGTGTGTGTGTGTGTGTGTGTGTGAGTGTGTGCGTGTGGTGTGTATGTGTGCATTTGTCCTCTACAACCACTTAGCAACCGGTGTTGGTTTGTTTACATTCCTGTAACTTAGCGGTTTGGCAAAAAAGACCAATTGAATAAGTACCAGGCTTAAAATAAAATACTAGGATCAATTCATTCAATTACACCCCTTCAAGGTGATGCCCCAGCATGGCTGTAGTTCAATAGCTGAAACAAGTAAAAAATAAAAGATATAAAAAAATATGATGCATATATGCACCTAAATGATGACATTGTAAGTGGTTCAGTTATATTTCACAGACATTCAAGATTTGCTGATGATAATGATGATGAAAATGTTGAAGATGATGGTGGTGGTGATGAAGAGAGCAATGATGATGACAACAGCAATGATGATCATATTAAAAGTAATGATGATGATTGTGAAAATGACAATGATAGTGATGAAGAGAGCAATATTAATGAAGAAAATGACAGCAGTAATGAGGAAGAAACATTTAAAATATGAAAAAGTCAATCTACTATGCTATTTGCCTGTATAAGAATATTGTTTAGCTATGCAAGGTTTAGAGAATAATACTCTTGAGTTAATGAAAATAAAACTGTTCAGTTTCTTTTTGGTAATCCAAGATTTTCTAATCCAAGTATTTTCTAATGAAACAGATGTCAAACAAATAGTATTTGATGACATCTGTTTTTCCATGCTTGCATGGGTTAGACGAATACATATTGAGAAACTGTTTTACAACTGGCTACTTATTCTGTCACTAACTCTTTCTTATTTCACAAGTAAGGGATTTTTTTTTATTCCAGACATCTTCAAAGGAATGGAACTATTAAGACAATTTGCTGACAAGGAATTGTTATACTTCAATGTTTATGAATGTTGCGCAAACCTTCACACACACACACACACACACACACACAACAGGCTTCATACAGTTTCTGACTGCTAAATTCACAAAGCAATGGTTAGCCTGAGGCTACAGTAGAAGAAATTTGCCCAAAAGGTGCTGTGCATTAGGACTGAACCTGAAACCACATTTTTGAGAAGCAAACTTCTTAGTCACACAGCAATGACAGTATATTTCATTAAAATAAACAGAGGCTTGAGAACACCTAAAAAGAAAATTCATTATCATCATCATTATTTAATGTTCATCTTCCATACTAGCATGGGTTTGGACGCTTTGACTAGAGCTGGTAAAGCCAGGGGGCCACACCAGGCTCCATTGTTCATTCTGCCATCTTTCCTACAGCTGGATGCCTTTCCTAAAGCCAACCACTCTATAGAGTGTACTGGGTGCTTTTAATGTGGTACCAGCACAGGTGCTTTTTACATGGTACCAGCACCGGTATCAATTCTGCTGTGGTGGACAGGTCTTCTTGAGTACAGCAGTGCACCAGATATCTCAGTCCTTTGTCATCTCCTTCGTAAAGCTCAGTGTCTTGAGATCAGCATTCAATACTTTGTTCCATGTCTTCTTGAGTATCCCTCTTCCACAAGTTCCATCCATTTTAAGCGATCAGTACTTATGTATGCAACTGTCTACACACACAAACACACACACACAAACACACGCACACACATACACACACATATATATACCTGCACAGCTATACATAAACATGTGTAGAATGTAAAGATCACAAAATTACAGAAATAATAACTACAGTAAATATCTATCATAATTTTGGGAGGCCATGACTACACCAAGAGATGTTTCAGTAGATAGATAACTTTGTGGTGTCTGTCTCTTGAACCAGTTCAGTTCTCTGTAAAAAGCTTTACCATCCTTTAACAGGCACTATTTTTAATCTTCTTGAGTGTTTACAAACCCTCTACACTCAGGAAACTGAGTGGTGGTGGGTTACCCAATCACAAGACTGGCTGTACTTATTTATATAATACCAGTAGCATGTAGGCCATTACCTAACCAAATAATCTATTTGGAAACATGCAATCTTGTTGCTATTTTCTATAGGTCAGGGCATATCACCCTAGATATTAAAGAAATAGAAATGAGATAAATATAGAGCAAATAGTTGCATTTTGAACAAACAGCATACAATGAACTGACACTTGTAATACACAAAGTATTTTGATGTAATGTCTCTTTGTAATACCTCTAATTAACAAAGTTACAGGTTAAGACATGCTGAAGATTCCTAAAAAGGATGAAATAGTACTAAACATGATTACAATTAACTAGAAATTGTAAGAACTTCACCATAAACAATATATATATGTGTGTGTGTGTGTGGTGTATGTGTGAACTTTTTGTATCCTTTTCATATTCCTTGATTTCAAATTCAAATTTCTAATCCTGCCTCACACTGTGAGAAGGTAGTTACTCCCTTTGTATTAATAGCCATCCAGAGAACACCACACAGTATTTTGATGCAACAGTATAAACAATGAAGATGTAAAGTATACACTATATATACTGCATTATTTATTAAGTTGTAGATAAATTCTATAATTTAAGAGGTGAGATGTTGAATGATAAAGATACCAGTGGTTACAGGATGTTTAAAGTTGGTAATAACAGAAAAAGTTTGAGAAACAAATGCCTTTGTAATTGACAAATTTAATCTTGAACTTTCTACAAAAGATCAAATATATGAGAGATAGATCAAAAGAGTTATTCTGTATGGTAGTGCACTATCTGTAAAAGCCAAAAAATAATAAGTAGATAGAATAGTTTATAAAATAAAGAGATTCTAGTTCTAACATCATAAATCATCTTATAAAAGGAAAAAGATTCCCTTTCAGATGCGAATCTCCTTGAATCCTATTGTTTAAAAATAGCATTACATTAAGAATAGCAATGAGAACTGTAAGGGAATTTGTGATATATCTAACAAATTCTCATCAATCAAGATTATGTTTGATGTGTTCAATAAGTACACTAGATAAGGAATTCCATCAATACACCAGTAAAACATACATTTTTAAAATTAGTAAAATCTTGTTTCATTTCTTGTCAAGATAATTATAAATGAACTTAAGTGAAGTGAAAGTGGTCGATAACAAAAAGATATATACATAAATAAACCGAAGTAATATCAGCAGCAGTAAAAGCTTTCTCTTTCTCGGCTAGTAATGAGATCTGTTGCACCTTGTTCACCACTTTTGGTGTTGTCCAGATGGTATCTTGATGCTTAAGTGGCTTGTTGGTTGTGGTGCTGTAAATGTGGCATAATTTCTTAGCAGGACACCAGTAGTTATCAGTGAAAACAAAGAAGCCACACACACTTTGACTTTACAAGATGACAGCTTATTATCATTCGCCAGCAGGTAAACTGTCAATCTGATGACTTTCAATCATGATAAACATCACCATATTTTGCATCTGTTTTACCAAATTTGCTTCTGTTTGTTGATGCCTTAAGAACAGATTATAAAGAAGAAAGGAAGGAAAACTAAAAAGCAATTAAGCAATCTGATAATTTTTTTTATATGATTTTTATCCCAAACAAGGCTCAAGGCCACTGAAGTGTAAGGGACTACAAATAAGCAAAAGAAGAGGCTTACAAATTCAAAAGATGCCGATTGACAGAGCATCATAGACCAGAGGAAAACAAAGTGATGGTAGCGGGTTTCAGGGAGCAGCAGTTCAAGGAAAGAAACTATTAGAATAAAAGGATTTATGTCTAAAAGAACACTCATCAGAGAAATTAAACACCTAGGATGAGAAGTGGGTGACATGTTTAAAGGTCTTGACAGAGCACCAGGATAGAAAGTTCATCAAAGCAATGACCATGGAAATACTTGCAGAAAAGGCACAATGAAGATACATTACAATGATGAGGGTTACCATACCAAGAGTAATACAATAAATTTAGGCACTGAGAATTCTAACCTCAAAGTAATCATTTTTAAATTATTCATAATCTCCAACCAATTGCATTTCATTAAAATCGCTATAAATTACTGAGAAAAATATCAGCCTCAGATAATTTTCTCTTAGTTTGTGTAATATATTGGTTTCAAATTTTAGCACAACGCCAGTAATTTCGTGGGAGGGGGTAAGTTGATTACATTGATCCCATTAATCAACTGGTAGTTATTTTGTTGACCTTGAAAGAATAAAAGGCAAAGTCGACCTTGGTAGAATTTGAACTCAGAATGTAAAGACGGACGAAATGCTGCTAAGCATTTTTCCCAGCGTGCTAATGATTTTGCCAGCTCACTGCCCTAGTTTGTCTAATATATTATCTCATCTTTTTGTATATATGGAACTAGTGTTTGATGAGTCCTTTTCTAATATCAAAATAAATAGTGAAATAACTTCTGAACTAGCTTTTAAACATTTATAAAATCGAAAGTTATAAAATATGTGAATATGTGAATATGTGAAATGTGAAAGTACATAAATATATTCTCCTTACCAAATGTGAGCAATTTTTGCTCCCTTTAATATTCATCAATCATCATCCTTTAACGTCCTTTTTCCATGCTAGCATGGGTGGGACGGTACCATAGGAGCCGGCCAAGCCGGAGCCTGCACCAGACTCCTGTGGTTTTGTTTTGGCAGGATTTTACAGCTGGATGCCCTTCCTAACACCAACCACTTAACAGTGTGGACAATATTGTCATGACAGTAAAAGTCAGCATAAATTAGGGAGGTAAGCTGAACTGACAAAGAGAATCAAAGTTTGAAGGTAGAGAGAGAAAAAAAGGAAAGATGGTAACTGTAGAGAACAAGAGCTTTAGAGAGACAGCTGTGGGGTTTGAGCAAACATGGTGTTCAAAATATAAATAAAAGTAATATTTTTATTAAAACATATCAAAATTAGAATTTTAAAATTTTACTATCATTTTAGATTGATCTAAAAGATTGTTTAGAGTTTTACATACAAATACAGACAGGCTTACTTTACAATTTTATATATGAGATTTAGTTTAGCCTATATTCTTTCACAACAATTCTTTAATACTGTGCCAGAATATATTGATGTCTTGACTATTTCTAAATTCAGTACCTAGATGTGATTCTAAATTTTGCACATATATGACATCAAGTTATCTTTGTTTGTGACTGTCCCATTTTGGTGTGAGATTTAGACTGTTGTGCTACCATTTTAATCAGCTTTGAGCACTTATATCAACAAGAACTAACATTCACTCCAATATGATTAGAATGCAAAATATTGAGGTACCAATTTAATTACAGTGAAGGCGCATGGCTCAGTGGTCGGGGCATCGGGCTTACAATCATGAGGTTGTGAGTTTAATTCCCGGACCAGGTTGTGCGTTGTGTTCTTAAGCAAGACACTTTCTTTCACGTTGCTCCAGTTCACTCAGCTGTAGAACTGAGTTGCAACATCACTGGTGTCAAGCTGTATCAGCCTTTGCTTTTCCCTTGGACAACATCAATGGCATGGAGAGGGGAGACTGGTATGCATGGGCGACTGCTGGTCTTCCACAAAAAACCTGACCTGGACTTGTGCCTCGGAGGAGAACTTTCTAGGTGCAATCCATGGTCATTCGTGACCAAAGGAAGTCTTTTTAAATTTAATCACAGTGAAGCATCTAATTTAGTTCCCTATTGTGAGAAAAAAACAAAACAAATAATAATAATAATAGCAGACAGAAAAGATTTCTCCCTCTCCTCTTTCCGACAAAGGGTAATGCCCAAAACGTTACTCTATAATCTTAAAAATAGTACAATCAGGACAATATAATCCCAAATTCAGTATAGTTGAAATAAAAGACAGGATGGTCATGACTGAAAGGCTTTTGATCATAGGTTTGCTTGGTTAAGGTTGACTTGGGTCTAAAAATAACCCACAGAAAAGAAATGGTACAAGCATACAACACAAAGTGTCTCAGAGAATTACAAATGACTATATTAATTAACTGACTATTATATTAATGACTATCATATTAATTCAAAACACAGCATTTTTTGTGGGGGTGGGGGTTAGTTTGAAATACGTACTTTTTTTAAAAATAATCATATCATTTTTATCCTGGGTTTGATCCCATTGCATGGCATCTTGAGCAGTGGATTGACATAGTCATTAGAACATTGAACAAAATGCCTTTGTAGTATTTATTCTGGCTCTTTTCTTTCAGAGTCCAATTCAAATTTGGGTAGTAGTTGATACCATCAACCCCAGTATTTGAGTAGTATTCGAGATTGATTAAAATATTAAAGTATTTTATCAATCCCAAAAGGATGAAAGGCAAAATTATGGCCAGATGAAATTAACTCAGAATGTAAAGAGTTAGAACAAATATCAAAAACATGCTTTGTTGTTGTTATTTTATATTTAGGTGAATGGTAGAATATTAGAGTAAATGTGATGCTTTGTTCCATTCCTTTATGTTCTAAATTCTAATCTTTCAATCATCGATATTACTTTCATCAGTACCAGTAATGTACTGAGGTTGATTAAATTAATTATTTTCCCCTCCACAGATATATGGTCCTATGCCAAAGTTATAAATAATTCACCACAGTGTTTTATGACCCCTTCTTAGTGTCTATACTTTTTGTAGCTTCTTATGTCATGCAAGGAAATGGTGTACCTATTTTAAAAAATCAAGATACACATGGCCTATTATTCATTATTATTATTTCTAAATTTGAAGGTGCTGAGCTGGCAGAATTGTTAGCATGCCAGACAAAATGCTTACCACTATTTCGTCCATTTTTACATTCTGAGTTTGGATTCTGCTGAGGTTGACTTTGCCTCTCATCCTTTCAGGGTCAATGAAAAAAGTACCAGTCAAGTACTGGGGATGATGTAATCAACTAGCCCCCTCCCCCAAGATTTCAGGCCTTGTGCCTATAGTAGAAAGAATTATTATTCTAAGTTTGAAAGCAACGAACTGGCAGAATTGTTAGCATGCAGACAAAATGCTTAGCGGCATTTCTTCTAGTTTTATGTTCTGAGTTCAAACTCCACCAAGGTCGACTTTGCTTTACGTCCTTTCAGGGTCAATAAAATAAGTACCAGTTGAGTACTGGGGTTGATGTAATTGACTAGCCCTTCCCTAAAAATTCCAGGCCTTGTGCCTATAGTAGAAAGAATTATTATTTCTAAGTTTGGTTTTTGAATACAAATTTGAAGAAAGGGTAGAGTCATTTATATTGATCTCAGTATTTGACTGGTGTTTATTTTATCAACCAAGGAAGGATGAAAGTAAAGTCAACCATGGCAGAATTTGCAATAACTTCACCTGAAATCTAAGTTTATACTGCTAATAACATTAACAATAATTTCTTGCACAGATATAAATCTTCATGTCTACAGGGCTAAAGAAATTTGTAATTGTGACATTTATGCCTTTACCAAAAGCAACAACAAAGCTAGCAATTACAATTGAGAAACAGAACTGAATTGCACACCAATCTTGATGGAAGCTTAACACCCACAAAGGAAATGATGACAATGATGATGATGATGATGATGATGATAACATTTTTTATTGCTTAATCCAGGAAAGATTAAGAGATGAAATGGCTTCCCTGGACAAATAGAAATTAGCTTAGCGTTAATTTAAGATAATATTTAGTTTAGAATGTTGAATGATGATTGCTAAACTGCAAAGGTATGAAGATAACACTAAAAAGGTGTAAATCTGAGAAAGAAGAGATATGCACATATTATTTATTTACAGCATTGAAGGAAGAAAATAAAAGGTGGGTTGGTGGAAGATGGAAAACCAAAGACAATGAAATCTGAAAATAGGGATGAGATGGTGTGAGAAAATTCATAGAACAGGTTTTTTAACACATCACTTATGAAACAGAAGGCCACTTTATGGCCAGTATTGTTAAAAAGTTTAGATCACACATAAACTACAGAAATGGTGAATTTGAACTTTTTCCATACACTTCACAATACAAAATATTTTGGAAATTTGCCAAATCACTTATGTTATTACGTTTTTTATTTTCCTGACACAATTTTTGAAGTTGCTTTTATTTCATTTCTGTTTCAAAATATTTGTCAAGTATACACTACTCTACACAATACAAAAAATAACATACCCTTCTAAAATTTGGCATTTAAATTAAAAAAAGAAACAAGATAATTATTTCCTGAACAATAACAATCTATATGGTTAGTATATAGAGCTTTGGTTCACTGCAATACACAATACAAAACAATACACCATCTACTTCTTCCCTAACATCCATAAGAAGGACTCAAGTACTTCAGTGTCTCCATCTATAACTACCCTTTTGGACTCATCTCCAAGTACCTCAAATAACTCTTCTCACCATTAGTTTGCAGCCCTCTCATCACACATCCATGATACTAACCATACTCTCTTTCTATCCAAATCCTTCTTCTTTTTTGCAGGCCCCGCCCAGATTCTTTTCACCATAGATATGAAGTCCTTCTATACTATTGTCCTCCACAGTGATGGTCTCTGAGACCTAAAATATTTTCTTGTCACACACTACACTTGAGCTCAGTACCTCTATTTCCCCTTGTTCTGCTCATCTTATTTTCACCGCCAACTACTTCTACCAGCAGGTTACTAGAGTAACCATAAAAATAAGATAAATCCCCAACTATGCCAATCTGTTTATTGGTCCTATTGAGGCTCAAATCTTAACTCTTTTTGATGGACCTACTTCAGAAGTATATAGTTATAGCAGTTCAACTCTTTCATCCTTTTCATCAACTCCTTTCACTCAGCCTTAGATATCACATTCGCCATCACCTCTGTTAACTCCCTAGTCATCTCCTGTTCTATTGACTCCACTACATATAATTCCTCCACATATGCCATATCTGTAGCATTGATACAATACATATCATCATACAAAGTGGTTACCCCCAACCAACCAATGAGGCTGCCTGCTGTGGTATCTATGCTATTGGCAGCACCCCTGTCCTCTTGCCTTGTGCCTACCATACCACCAACAGTTTTCCCTTTGCCTTCAAACACCATCCTGCTTATCCAATCTGACACCACCACTTCTCCCATCTTCCCTGAACACCTATCCCTTTTCTTTCAGATGACCTTTTGTGTGACCTTCTAGTCTATAATTGCTTCATTCCTTGCCACACCAAACTTGGATGCCTATTCCAGCTCCCATTGCAACACTTGTCCCCATCATTTAGAACAATAACCAACCAATGTGAACCTAACTTATCCTTCTAAGTCATTGACAGTTTTACCTATACTTCCAAGAACTTCATTTATTGCATAAAATGCTAACTATGTGGCTTATATATTAGAGAAACCTGTTGGCAGCTGGAAGATCATTTTATGGAACACTATTGAACATCTGATGCAATAACATCAAATAATTCTGACTTATAGCCTGTCACTTCAATTTTCCAGGTCACACCTGCCAGCATCTCAACACATGCAGTATTATTGTACATCACAGATCTTCTGTCTCTTTTGCTTGATTCATGAACAACAATAAAACTTCTGGCTAAACACAGCCTGCATTGCCTTCTTTTAACAACATTACTTTTCTCCTTAACATCCCCATATTCTAATAAATGCCCTTCTGTGCTCTACAAACCACTACCCATCTACTATGAACACATACGATTATGCTTTGTTACATCATCTACACAGTAGGACACTACATTCACCTCATTTCCAGAATACATGCATCAACATACAATTACACAACATGCCCACACACACACTCCCCTACATACAACATGTTCACACATGCTCTCACTCTTCCTTAAACCTATCTTCACTAATCTATACTCCTTTCCTCTATCTCCTTCCACTCTCACTCTAATCTCTAAGACAACATTCTTCGTACTTCTTGTTTTCTATTTATTTTCCCATTCACCATGCTAGCATTGCTATAAACAATACCACTTTCCTTTTTCTTTTTTCCCCTCTGCTGTTGTTAACAAAGGAACACTGTGCAAAATGTTGACTTCCCCTTTGATCCTTCTTCACAACATAATTATATAGTTTTTTACTCTGTTTTCTTTCTCAAGACTCTGGATATTCTATGAAGTTAAGCAGATAGGAGATGAATTTCCATCTGGATAGACTGCTAGTCTATACTATTCTTTTGTTGTTACTAGTTTAAACCATTGGAACAGTGGCTAAAATGGAATATTGCCTTCAAGGATTTTAGTCAATCATATCAACCTCAATGTTTATTTCAGTGTAGTGATTAATTTACTGATCTATATTTTTCAAATCATTAAGTTACACTTTTTATTGAAGGGGGAGTACAACAGTTGCCTTCCACATGTAAACATAAACACAGGCATGGATATGCCTAGACATATAAACACACTCACACAGCAGGTTTCTTTCAGTTTCCATCCACCAAATTCACTCACAAGGCTTTGGTTAGCCTGAGGCTATAGTTGAAGGCACTTGCCCAAGATGCCATGCAATGGGACTAAACCAAAAATCCTGTGAGTGTGAAGCAAATTTCTTAATCACACAGCCATATGTACATATATGTGCACATGCATGTGTATGTGTGTGTGTGCATGCACACATGTGTATGTATGTATGTGTAAATATATGTGTATGTGCAACAGGCTTCTGCACATTTCCATCAATCAAATTTATATACACAACTATTTCACTCCAACAGTAGTCACAGTACTTTATATAAGTAAGAGGGAAGAACCTTTTCTTAGAACAGCAGCAAGACACTTTTCTGTTAAAACACTTAAGGCACTTTATATCAGAATGGATTCAGAGACCCTTTAGAGACACAGCAATGCATTTTTTATGTTAAAGTGGAAGAAATGATTTTAAAATTTGGATATTTGAATTTGAATTGTTACAGCAAGACTTAGTTCTCTCTAACATTAACCACTTAAACCAGAAATTGGAATGGTTTCAATTTTCAGCTCATCTGATGGCTAAGTAAAGTCAGGCGTTTGATTGGATGACTTTTCTGTTCAGCACTCCAGTGCATTACACTTTTGTTCTAACAATCATATTTCTTTGGTGTAAACAGATAAAATATCTTAGCTTATCACGTTTCCTGTAATTTATAATATTTCTTCTACTTACAGTTAACAACATAGATTTTTAAATTTCAGGTAGATCCTTCAGGAACACTTACCTATGAAGAAAAAAAGAAAAGAAAATATGAAGATTAGTTTGTACCAACAAATATAAACATCAGCTATCCATCGCACATAAGTACAATTAACAAATTATAAGCGTGCAGAAAAGGAATTAATGAATGTATGTATGTACACACGCACATATATTTGTGGGAAACTGAATAAGAAAAAGTAACTAAATCCCCCTTGAGCCACACTCTATGGACTTAAAAATGAACACATTGGATAATATAAAGAAAAGATAGGATGGCCATGGTTTGATTACCTTTGATCTGTATGCTTGATCAGAGCTGACCTGGGGCTAAGCAACAACAATCACAACTTGTGAACAGATGCCTTAGATGTGATGAAAACAATAATAACTAGTCAACTCTTATTGAAAATACTAAATTTTCTTTTAATGGCTTAGTCAGACCTTCAAAGCTCCTGAGCTAGGTGGGTGTTAGAAAGGAAGCTAAACTTAAGCCTTGCCTGAATGCTTTCAACATAGTGGACTCTGCTAAAGGCACCCAAGGTTCAGGTTGTGGTGTTAAACCACACAACAGATTAAGTCAACATTACTAATTATAATTGTTTATGAAATTAATTAAAACTTCATTTTTAGACAAAAGAGATATGGAAAAGTTGGGTATCTCCTTCTTGATTACAAATTTTAGGCCAAATATATACACTTATGATTCCATCTCTCTTGTGGTTTAGTGTGAGAATCAGCATTTGCATAAAGTCATCTATGTTATTCTGGGAATATACTTTATCATGTATAAATATTTATTACAATGTCAATGGAATAAATGATAGCTACACTGTTACGAAAATGTCATCTACTTTCAAATATTACTATCACATAAAACTAAGCCAGGAAAATACCTAGAAAGGTGACTTTTTGAATATTTTTGTTTAAGTATTAACTCAGTAAAGATAAACATAAACTCAGTGTTTATCAGTGTATTGAAATTGTTATGTTAGCTTATATCTGTAACAAGCTTTGAATATAACTTCAAAATTGACAGATCCCAATCACTCTTAATCTTGGACATAACCATAACTCTCTGAAATCAATCATAAGTATAATATGCCATACTTTATAAAATATAATTAGCAAAAATCCACTAGGAACCAAAAGGAAAAAAAATGTGTTCTTAATAGACATATATAACAGAGGTTAAAATCTGGTATCCAAGGAAACTCGAGATGGTCTGCATCATCAACAACCAGTCCATAAATACATATTTATCATTCCAGTTCTTCAGCCTGCTGATTATGTGAACTCAGATTTGCCTTCTCATGATTTGGATTAGGTTTTAGATTATGTAGAGCTCAGGTGGCTAAGTCAACATGCTAAGTAGTCAGCAGTTTGTATTCTATGATTGGCAATCTGTTGTGTTTGTGGCTAAGACACTAAACTCTCAAATGGCCCAGTTCACCTATCTGCAAATTGGTACTGCAGAATAGGTGACATGGCTGTATGATTAAGAAGTTTGTCACACAACCACATTTTTGAGTTTGATCCTACTGTATGGGACTTGCCAAAACCTTGAGTTGACAAGTGTCTTGTCAGAGGAATTTGGTAAGTGAAACTTGTTGCATATGTATAAGTGGTTGCATGTCTGTATCCATAAGTTTGTGTATGCATGTGCATATCTTTCAGCAATAAATATGTATGTGTGTGTGTGTGTGTGTGTGTGTGTGTGTGTGTGTGTGTGTG
>JAOPUL010005356.1:25932675-25943181 GCA_027564515.1 Octopus rubescens
ATAGACATACATATATATATACATACATATATATAGACATATATATATACATATATATATATACATATATATAATTATACACATATACATTTATAGATATATATATATGCATACACACACAGATTGATTTTTAAAATCTTTATTAGTACTGAATATAGAATCAATCCAGTCGTAGGTAAACTTATTTCTATGTAGCAGACCAGCAGTAATAATGTGAAGATTGTGAATGTATGCTTTCAAGAATAATCGCAATATATAATGTGTAGTTGGCAGCTCAGTAGAATGGAATATCATGGAACCCTTGCTGTGCTTTATGTATAGAATATGTATACAGTGTGTGTATGTGATGTAACCCTATGGAAATGAACGTGTGATACTACTCAATCACATATTAGCAGGTGATGAATGTTAGCATCTATGTGCAAATTTTACTATCTATTCATGTAATGATTTGCTAAAGCATTATTGCTGATCCAAGCATACAAAGCCTATTGCTATTTACTTTGCATAGATAATTTGTATCAGTATATTCTTTTTGTATGACAAAATTTTGTCATTGTAGTTTTATGCTCTGTGTCTCAGTATCTATATCTGCAGGTATACTTGCTTGCATATGCAAATTTAATGTAAATCACTCTAAAGCTCTGAAGAGCTCATGAAATTTAGTACTTAGCTGTACTTTATTCACTGGGTAGGATGAAGTATACCTGGAGACCTATAAGCTAATAGTCCATGTCTTATCCCTTCAGCTATTTCCGCTTTAAAGTGTATTTATTGAAAAAGATGCATTATTAAATTTGTTAACATCTACAGTGACACAGTTTTTTTTTTCTACGCACCAAGACATGTACATTTTAGTCAAAATTATCAAAATTGTTGATTGTATCATCAACCTCATCATCAACATTTAATGTCAGTTTTCTATGCTGGCATGGGTTGGATGGCTTGACAGGAAGTGGCAAGGCCAGGGGCTGCTCCATGTTCCACAGTCTGTTTTGCCTTGGTTTCTACAGTTAGATGCCCTTCCTAATGCCAACCACTTTACAGAGTATACTGGGTGCTTTTTACATGGCATCATCACCAATGCCCTTTACATGGCACCAGCATGAGTGCTTTTTACATGATACCATGCAGTATTAAGAAGTGTAGATCATACAGAATAAATTAATATGTGAGTATTCAGTTACCACCTAGGCATTTTAAGCGGTGGTGCTTACTTCAAATTTTATGGCATTACACTGACAACACTTTATCTCAAGTAACATTTCTAGATACTTTGTTACCTATTCCTTACGAGTGGGTGATAAAATAAAATAAGTACCGGTCAAGCACTGAGATCGATATAATTGACTAGCCCCCTCCCCCAAGCTTTCAGGCCTTGTGCCTATAGTAGAAATGAGTATGATATATAAGCTAATAGTCTAAATCATATTTATTTAGCCATTTGATTTCTAATATATCAAACACAAAAAAAATCTAACACATTGAAGTAATTTCTGACCAATATATCTTAATCTCAGAATTGTTTTAAAGCATGAGCACACTGGACAGTTACTTGGGGGCTCCCAAAGGTGTAGAAAGCTCATTATTAATTTATATATGTTGTGGCTGTGTATATAGCCCAGTGTATAGCTTTGCTTGGCTGTTATAATGTTTGCAAGACAGCTCTGTTCGGTCTGCCTGTACATACTTCTTGTCATTAACAGGTGTTTATCTTGACATCTAATAAAAATCCAGTATTTAATAAAGAACAGAGTGCAAATAAACATGCACACATCTAGGCAATTCATCACCTTTATTTGCCATATGCTTGGATGCCTGTGCTAGACATGCATCATTACTAATTTTCACTCATTTTCCCCTACAAGTTAGACAGGTCTTCTCCAGCACAGCAACACACCACTTGTTATGGTCCTTTGTCATTCATTTTAGTGAAGTGAAAAATTCTTCAAATCAGTTTTCACTACTTCTCATGTCTTCCCTCTTTCTACTTGAATCATCTTCCAAATCCATTACCTGTCTGTACCAGTACAGTCTTCTCTTTTGCATTATAAATCTGATTCCTCTAATACCCAGTTTTTTTTCTTCTTTTCAGCTCTACATGTGTATTGATGTGTGTGCAAAGTAAATCTACAATAGACACTATTTTCTCTGTTTGGATGCAGATTTACTTTTATGGGATGCAGATTTACTTAGTGGAAGAACTTTGTGGCAATACTTGTTTAAAATTTCTCTTCTACCTCAATGAAACAAGTTTGTTCTTTGCACAACTTTAGTATGTCTACAACCAACTGACTAGAACCAGTAGAAGAGTAAAATGCCTGGTTTTACAAGCTTCTCAACAAATTAGCCAACTATTTTATTGGAAAAACTATATACTTTCAAAAATTATCACCAATTCTATTTTCCAGTAAAACTTCTCTTTTCTTCAAAATGTATACCTGAAAACTCTGATTATTAGGTTATGATTACATGTTTAATGAAAAGAAAATTATAAAATAAATGGGTACATAGTGTGGGAAATATCATCTGCTTCAAAACCAGCTATACGTTTCGGTTGTTTTTCTAAATCTGAGTTAATTTTTTAATCTTGTTTTTCCTAAGATTCATCAATGCCGATAGAAAATTTATATCAATATGATGCTAGGAAAATTTAGGAAAATTCAATAAATGTAGTGTTTAATAATAGTTTAACCTAAACTCATCTCTGTGGGGGAGTTAAAAGCTGCATGGAGTGTACTGCATTCAAATTAAAGAATGTACACGACGATGAGCCAACTTGTTCTGAAATATCCTTTCAGTCTTCAGCATTATCTTATCAAATGTCAGATTAGCTTTGAGAAATATAATCTATTACATTTCCTTATCTCAGCTGCATTTTAAAACAATCAACAATATTCCCAATGTATAGAAGATCATAGACAAAATACCTCCTCCACCCAAAAGGATGTAGAGTTTTCAGAATTTCATTGCTGAACAACTAAAAATTCTATTATCAGTTTCCGGAGATCCGGTACTAAACAGGTTTTTTTTCAACCTTTCTTAATGTATACTTTCCTTTCGAAACTTGAGAAAATCAGTGTAGCTTAAGAAGCTATTTTTCCCCATCAACTTCAGTTTTACATTTCAATAATATCTCGTTTACTATGAAGCAGCCCGGACGAAAAAAAATAAATAAAAACTGCCAACCGATCGGTATTTGTATGTCGCAGTTCTTCATTATTTTCCTATAATGTCGAGAAATTAAAGCTTATTAAACGCTGTAACATTAAAGGACATAAACGTTATTAAAATTCAATTTATTTCTTTTACGAAAAGATTAAAATATTGAACTATCATATTTGTGAAATTTTAGTAGTGTCTTCTGTTGAATGGATGTTCAAATTCTGATACAATGAAATAACAGTTCGCGATAAACATATTCTGAAGCAACGAAATTAGAATAAATTCTGTCATCTGCAATATTTAATGTAAAAAGTGAATAATATGGATAATTATACAGCGAACATGAATGAAATGTGTTCTGTTCCGTTTGTTTTTTTAATAGAACGTTGGTAAAGAAATTATCCAAGCACCTGCTGCTACTACTATGGAAACTAATAACAGTTAAGTTTGGCGGGTAATTGAGTTAAGGTTAAGAAAATAATAATCGATGATGTACTACTGTCTTTCTATAATTTATCATCTTATTCGTCTGCTTGCTTTCTTCTCTGTATGTTAAACAAACAAAGTACTCAAGGTGTACTTGAGTGGAGACAAACGGAAGCAAATGACGAGGAAGTTAGATAAAAGACAACGATGTAATAGACGATCCTTGGTGAGGTTGTCGTCCTTGTAGTAAGGAGTGACAAACGTTGAAAGAAAACAAATATTAAAAGGGGGGAAAGAAGCCCAAGATGGCCACTAACATCTTATATGTATATATCGTATTCAAAAGCTTAATAGCGAATAAATATTTAAATAAAAACAAACTGGTTAACAAAAACAGACACAAGTAGGCGACTGATGTTGCTTTGCGCATTAAATGAGTGTGTAATAGATATATCTAAAGCAAAAACGTATGCAATGTATATTCATATTTGAATAAACTATATATCACCTGTAAATATTAACAGATATCTAATATAGATATATGTAATCCACTAATTAGATGTCAATATTTACATCAGAAAATAGATGTGTAGGCTCAGTTCACGTGTAATAACACGGTAGTCACACACATATATTGGATTTAAAACACTCCCTTAAAACGTAAATGTTCATGGCTGTATAGCACAAACACTTTAGGTAAAGTTTGAATACGTGACTAAAATTTTGTTAACTGAAATTTCTGATCATTGTGAATTCTATTATGACAAATCTCGTGCTACGTCAACAATGTCACATTAATAATAAAAAAATTAACTAGTAGTTAAATATATAAAACCTTCTAAGCGTAGAATGAAAGCGTAGTATATGTAGCACAATCAGTTGATTGAAAACAGGTACGTTCAATATAAAGGTTCTAGAAAAATAATAATACTCTACTAGTTTTTAACAAAAAATAAGTAAATAAAACCCTAGACCGAACCTGTTACAATCAAAGATGGTATTGTTGGAAAGATTACAAATAAAAAAAATAATAATAATAAAAGAGTAAATATGTGAAAGAATTCGGATTAAAGCATTATACATAAATATATGTATAGAGTAAGAGTTAGTTACTACTCGAGAATTTAATGGATAAATATATTAGGAGAGCGCGCGCAAGCAGACACACAAGTAAGATACATACATGCGTGGGTGTAAATGTGTGTTTATATGCGTGTGTACTGCTCCGTTAATAGTAGGATCAACAAAAAAAGTACTCCATCCAGTGAGTGATAAATACCATTTAATAGGCGCAAGCGTGGCTGTATGGTTAAGAAGCTTGCTTCCCAACTGAACCTGAGACTATGTGGTCTCAGGTTCAGTTTCACTGCGAGGCACCTTGGGCAAGTGGATTTCGTAAAGAAAGGAAGCCTATCATATATATGTATACGTGTGTGTTTGTGTACATGTTTGTGTGTAACCTTGTTTTGACATCATGTGATGGTTGTAAACAAGCATCACCTTCATACAAGCGATGTTGTTTATTTCCAGTCTTCCTTGAAAAACATGTCTGGCTATGAGAAATATTGCCTTGCTTGGAAAAGAGGTAATGGTTGGTGACAGGAAAGGCATCTGCTCTAATAAATTCTGTCTGACCCATGCAAGCATGGAAAAGTAGACGTTAAATGATGATGATGATGATGACATATATATCATCATTTAACGTCCATGTTCCATGCTGGCATGAGTTAGATGATTTGACATTATCCAACGAGCCAAATTGCCTTGCTTGGAAAGAGGTAAGGGTTGGTGACAGGAAAGGCATCTGCTCTAACAAATTCTGTCTGACCCAAGCATGGAAAAGTAGACGTTAAATGATGATGATGATATATATCATCATTTAACGTCCATGTTCCATGCTGGCATGAGTTAGATAGTTTGACATGGTTTCTATGGCTAGATACCCTTCATAACATCAACCACTTTGTGCTTTTTTCATGAGACCAGCATAAATGAGGTCACAAGACAAGGGGAAAGAAGAAGCCTCCTCAGCTGAGTGGGAGAATGGGAGACACAGTTCATGTTTTATGCAGGATATTAAGAGGTTAAATTATGATGGAAGAAGCAGGAAGAGGTGTATTGTTATGGAGGAGATTCATGGCTACCTTGCATTTTACATGAGTGGATGTGGGGGTGCTTGGAGTGGTGCCACAAAGGAAGGTAAATATGGTAGTGAGGAAGAGCCAGACAAAAATAAAAACCTAAATATTCTATTTGTAGTCAACCATAATCCTAGAAACCATAACAGTTTACATTTGGCCAAACAATACCTTCCAATAAGATAATGATAAGGAGCTAAAGTATGTCCTCCAAGAGTGCATGGTTACAGCAGATTCAGGCATTGTGGATAAAGGTTGCCAGAATGCAATCCTACACCATTCATGCATTATGATTTGGAAGAATAGTGGAAGGAGGGTAGCAGGAGATAGGTAGTAAAGGTATGGGAGAGGGAGATGAAGATATTCAGTATACACAAACCAAGTGTTTTCCTCTCAATTATGAGTAGCATGATATGGTGAATAGAAGAGATGATGAAGAGAAGAGGGGATATAGAACATGTACAGCAAGTAACAGAATAGATGGTGGGGTGTGTGTAAAGGTATAGAATAGGTAATAATTAAGTGGGGGTGGAGGCATGCACTATACAGTCGAGAAGTGGGTACACCATCCCACTATTTCAACAAGTATTTTGTCAAGCTTGCATGAAAGGTTGGGTCTTCTGAAGTATTGCATATCAACAGTTGACATGGTCCCTTATTATTTCTTCATCATACGAGGGTCAGCTGAAAATTTCATAGGCTGACCAAGATACTCTTATGGAATGTGACCAAATGAGGTTTATTTTTCAACATAGTCCCCCTTGCAGTCCACACACTTCTATCGGTGTTGCAGTGCTTGGATCCCATTGGTAAAGAAACTTTCATCCTGTTGGTCAAAAATGCCATCAACAGCAGATATGACATTGTCATCACTGTGATACTGCTTCCCAGCTGAGTGCTTTTTCATGTTGGGGAACAGATGATAGTCAGATGGAGGCCAAATCAGGAGAATAGGGAGGGTGATCAACCAGTTCAAAGCCAGTCATGCACAGCAGCCATTGAAAGCAAGGATAAGAAATATGAAACAAGACCCCTTTCATCAGTTTCCCTAGGCATTTGGTCTTGATAGCCTTTCGTAACTGCCTCAGCAAGTTGGCATAGTACTTTCTATTGATGGTGTGACCCTTTTGAAGATAGTCAATAAACAATGCTTTTTGTATCCAAAAAAACTGGGACCATCACCTTCCCTGCTGATGAAAAGACTAATGTCGTTCTTTGGAGCAGGTGAGGAGGGGTGTTTCCACTGCATGGATTGTCTCTTTGTCTCTGGTTTAAAGTGATGAACCCAACACTAATCTGGCTTAGGAAACATTTAAGGAAACCAGCTGGATCTGCCTCAAACAATGTCAGATTTTCCCCACGATGTGATCAGCCTGATGCACTTTTGATCAGGTGTCAGAAGACGTGGCACCACTGAGCAGAAACCTTTGTCATGCCAAATTCGTTGTGCAGAATATTCTCAACTCTCTCACGGGATATGCTAATAGCATTGCCTATTTGATTTATAGTCAATCGCCTGTCATCCATCAGTATGTGGTGAACATGATCAATTTTTTCGTCAGTGGTGGCAGTTGCAGGACATCCAGACCTTGGGTCATCTTCAAGACTCCCTTCCCCTCCTAAATTCAGCTGCCCGTTTTTGCACTGTTGATAAAGCTGAAGTTTCATTCCCTAATGTAGCAACCATATCAGCATGAATATTGTTGGAGGCTAAACTGTTTTTCTGCAGGTACTTAATAACAGCATGATGCCAAATTTTGTCCATTTTCAAGAGAAGTCACTACTAGTTACTTTTGAAGTCTTTTTGAACAGTCAGATGTCAGGTCACCTGGAAAGAAACATTGCAGTTATTAATAAGAAGAGTTGAAATGAATGCATACAAGATTTCACAGCTCTAGTATCACTCTTTCATAGTCACCCTATGAACATTTCAGCCCACCCTCATATCTTGAGATCATTTTTCACCAACTCATCTCATGCTTTTTTCTCAGTCTCCTTTCTTCCACTGGTATCATTCATTTTGAGCACTCAACACTTGCTTGTACAACAATCATTCTCCATTTGCATCACATGCCCATACTATTACAGGTTTCTCTTTTGCATGCTACATCTGATCCCCCTTATATTCAGTTGGTCTTTCAGCTCCTTTATACTTCATCATTCATGCACACTAGCATGGCACATCCAACAAAGCATGATTTCATCATTTCTTTCTAGTCTTCACAGGTCCTCTGTATTTAAAGCCCATGCTGTCATGTAGCAGTGCACTTCGTACACAAACATTATGCAATCAGCTCTTTACTGAGGGAGAAGCCCTCTGTTGCTAGCAGAGATAATAGCTTTCTGAAATTTCTCCAACTGTTCTTATTCTTGCTAATACATTTTCAGAACACCTGCACCCACTGCTAATTTAGTTATCTTGGTAACAAAAGCTTTCAACTAATTCTAAGGAGCCATCTGAGAGAATATATTTCCTGAGAGCTCTTAATGCTTATTGATCCAGTACACCTGTTACATATCAGATCTACCTTATCTGTTAGCCTGCATGTGATTCCCTGATCTATGCTATTCATTAGGGAGGTAAGCTGGGTACATTTACTCAGGGAAACAGTCCACAAACCATGAAATGGCTTGTGTGATGATTCCCTCCCTCTTCTTTTTCCACACATCAATTGTATAGAAAGACTGTGTTTACATTCTTATTTCACCTACAGCAAGGTTTTTAAATATTTAAAAAATATTTCAGTCATTCTGATTTACGCGGTGTTATGCAAAAAAAATGGCTATTGTTTAATTAGTAAAGAGCCATCAAACAGAGAAATATACAAGTAAAGCTATTTATCACAATGCCAATTTAACTTATGGCTGCTTTATATAGCAGGGGATCTAAACTATTGGTTGGGACGATGTCAGCATGTCTTTTCTGAAGAGCAGTCAACAAACCATGAAAAAACTTCTTCCCTAGTTTATTCTACACATCAATACATTCTTATTTTACTCACAGTGAGACTTTGTAATATTTAAATATATTTCAATTCTTCTGGTTAATGATGTGTTGTGCATAAAATACACATGCACACACACACACACACATATATATGCACACATCTGCCTATTGGCCATTCTTCTCTCAGCCATTTCCTTTCACCATTTCACTTCATACTTTCTCTTTATCCCTTTTCCTTTCTGCATTCATGCCTGTCTCTATTACTCATCTTTCAATCAATCCCTTCTCTTCTCAATCACATTCTACTATACTGTCTGTGTGACTCAGGATGGCAATGGATCCCTCTTCTGTTTGTCACACATTGTACTCTCTTGCCCGTGCTTTTTTGGCTTATCTTCTGTTCACCATACTTTGTATTGTTTCACTCATGCTTATTGTTCATCGCTCAATCAGCCTCCTCTCAATGTTCACTGCCCCATGCATCCAGTGTGTTGATCTTTTCAGTTCACTGTAAATGTGTACATACACTATAGCCATTCTAACCCTCTTCCCAATCACTCCTTTGTGCCACTCATTTGCACAGGACCCATTTTTGCTCCGAGTAATATCTACAGTGACCTGTATACAAGGCACCACCCTTCTTGTACAAGTGTCAGGACAGAAAGCCAACAACTCAGGTGTTTTCAAACAAACAGGTGGGACAATCTCTCTTGTGCTGGTAACAGAAAATGCACACAGTACACCAGGTGCAGTAGTTGGTAAATTTGAGCAGAAAATGCATTGGATTCTGAGGTCCCTTTATTAAACTTTTCTAGTGTTGATGCAAAAAAAAAGAAAACCCTCTTCAGTACATTCTGTAAAGTAATTGGCCATAGAAAGGGCATCCAGCCATAAAAATCAAACCAAATGACATATATAAGTATCAGCCTATGTAAGCAGTAGCTCATAATAAGAGATGACTCACACTGTGATGAACTATCCAACCTATTGCTAGCATGGAAAGTGGATGTGAAAATGATGATGATGATGATATATATGTATTACATGTACACATACACACACGTGTGTGTGTGCGCGCATGCGTGTGCATGCAATACATATATATCATCATTACATGAAGACATCAACTGACAAAAACTGTACACACACACACGTGTATGTGTGTGCTTTTTGTCAGTTGATGTCTTCATAGTACTAATTCTTCTTTAGGAACTCCACCCTTCTCCCTATTCCCTTCATTCCTTCTAGTTTTTTTATCACCACCCCCACTCTATCTTCTCCAAACCTTTATATTTGTAAACACTGCTATGAAATACACTTTTTGTTTAGTACACTGTATACCATGTAAATATGCACATTAAACTCATTGTGTTTATCTGCTTTTATACTTATATATAGAGAGAGATGTTCATTATAGAAAACACGTAGTAGTGCTCAAATGATTTGAACATACACATCGAAATCTTTACTGAGGACTAAGTCCGCAGAGTAAAAAGTGGTTATAAGAGAAATACAGGTGAGCTGATATAGACATAATGATGCAGATAAATACGATAGGCTTGATATATATATATAAATATAGGGATATATATATAGAGAGAGAAACAAAAACTGAAAATATGCAGAAGATAAACACATATGTATAAGCATATAGATATTTATATATATTAACAAATGAATTAACATGGAGTATAAAATATACAGAAAACTAAGGGGAGAAGCCTAATCATGTTTATCTGTATCACTATCTCTCATATATATATGTGTGTGTGTGTGTGTGTGTGTGTGTGTGTGTGTGTGTGTGTGTGTGTGTATATATATATATATATA
>JAOPUL010005356.1:26073245-26091165 GCA_027564515.1 Octopus rubescens
TTTGGTGAGCTAGTTTGGTAAGTGCTAACGCACGAAACTCAGGGCCTTTGAATCACTGTTGCTTCTGCTTAATATATATATGTATAGTGGGTTATTAAAAGTAAGTAAAATGTTAAGATGTAACAAAGAACCGTGTATCTCTGTTACAGTTATAAAAGACGTTTGATATAATAAATTTATGCAGAATTACGATGATTGTCATTCAACAAATTAACCATCATATACGCGGTACTTTTCGAGCAATGCCGGGTGTTTTAGTTATATCTATATTTCCATGTAAGCGTTTGTGTGTGTGTTTATATTTTCATTCTTTTTCATAAACCTATTGTGTAGTTGCATAAAGTGAACAGCAGAAGGGATACAAGTAGTGAGAGAAATATTACACGCAAAGACCGTCAGAAAGTAATCCTTATACAAAAAATTAAAAATAAAAGGCGAGACAGTAAAACCATATTTAGTCTTGGTGAATTCTTCACGACCAAAATAGTGTAGACACATAACATTATTAGTCATTGTTTCGTACGTACGTATTCACATATTTGTATATGCACTTGACTTGATATTTATTACCTTTCCATGTTTTCGCCTGGAGTAACTATATTTATCTAAGTAAGGAGCTATGTAAACTATATATGTACTATATATCTACTTACTTGCACTTAACAAGAGCGGTGTAAGTTTATACTCTTATGAATATCTTTAACTGTTTTTACTGGTGCGATTTTTCACCACCCTTCCATTATTGTTTTAATTATATTATAAATTATAATCGGTTATACTTATGTCCAACAAAAAGAAATTGGGACTTTGTATAAGAAATTGATGGAACATCAGACAAAATGCCTTGTGGTATTTGTTTTGTCTCTCTGCTTTTTTAAATTTCAGATCCTGCAGAGGTCAACTGTGCCTTTATCTTTCAGGAGTCGATGAAATAAAATAATATAATACTAGTGAAATACTAGATTTGAATCGACTAACATTTTTCCCAAAATTTACTGGACTTGTGCCTATATTAAAAATTATGGCGATCCTTCGGTATTGGTCTCCTGTATATCGATATGAGGAGACGACGTCATTCACCCCCTTTTTCAGCCTAGCCTCTTTGTCTATGCCACGAAGGAAGGTTGTGTGGGATAATGACGTCGTGTATGAATACCGAAGGATTGGCAAAATTATTATTAAAGGTAATGACTTGGTAAAATCATTAGAGTTGGTATTTGGCTCTTTATGTTTTGACTTCATATCCCGCCGAGATCAATTTTGCTTTTCATTCCTCCAAAAGGGGTAGATAAAATAACCTACCAGTCAATATTGGAGTCGATGGGATCGACTAACCCCCTCCCCTCAAAATTGCTGACCGAAAGAGGAAACAGGCAGAATGGCCATGTTAACCAGAAAAGGACCGAAAGGAAGTTGTCTCTGAAATGTCGGGTTGCCTCGTTATCGTTTACCGCCTGACCGTTGTACCTTACCCCAGTTACCGTTTAATGAGATTAGAGCGACTGCTCTTCAACGTTGTGTGGAAGGGATGCGTTCCACTGGACAGGCGGTTCATCTACTGTCAGTACCTTCTGCATGGAGGGTTAGGCATACGCTGCAAAGACCAAATCATGGCGCTTGGTATCTAGAATGTCGTCATGCTCACTACTAATTGGCCAACTGGATCGGTGGATGGTCCACTCTAGCAATTTAGGTCGCGGAAAAGGGTGGCGACGTTCTCCAGGGCTCGGGGCGTCGACGAAAACGAACTAGCTAGTCTGTTTTGGAAAATATTCGGATCGGGGACTACTGTGGATAACCTACGGAAGCATTGTCCTGGCAGTGCTCTCAAGAGCCGTTACCAGTTCGAAATAAACTCGAGGGGCGCTACCAGTTCGAAATAAACTCCACCGAGTAGGTGCCGCTGTGCATTGCAGCGATCCAGCTTCTGAAAATGGGTCCGAAAAAGGCCGCTTTCAAAGTCACGATAGTCGACCCGATCGAATGCTTTGGATTGATTCAAATGAATCAGTGCCTCACCGATGCCAGCTTTAGTCCCAGCCCTGTTTATGATGTATCGCATAAGGTGGAAGTTGTCGTGGATAGACCTGTTCGGAATTGTGCACGTTTGCGCTTCCCCGACCAGACTACCGACGACAAGTACCAACCTTTTCGCTAACACCTTGGTCAAAATCTTAAACTGTGTTTAACAGAGTTATGGGCCGAAAATTCCCTAGCACCTCCCCATTGTCGGCGTCATTCCTCAGCAGCATCACCACACCCCGGCTAACAGTACTAGGAATTCTCTCGTTCTGCTGCCAGTTACGGTAGACGTCTGCCAAACAAATCTGTCATGAACACATAGAATGTGCAGGGCAGACCATCCAACCAGGCGATTTGCGACTTGTGCAATCTCTCATCGCCTTCTGTATTTCAGCGGCCGTTATCGGCCTTTCGCAGAATCTCGCGTCCGCTACCGAGAGCCGCGACAAGCCGTTCAGGTACGAACTAAAGTCCACTACCCATCGCCATCCACAAACAGCCGCGCGAAGTGCTGATGGAATGCCACACACATCTGCTCCGAACCGAGTAGCTTGCGCCCGTCCCGATCCGTCAAAGACTTGATCGTGGTTTTGTTGCCACGTCGCGTCATCACCGTTCGGACCCATCGGATGGCAGTAGGTCCTTCGTGTTTGGGCGCACGGGTCCTAACTCTGACAACGCAGCCTTCGTGTTTCACCTCGAAGAAATGGTCAAGGGCCATTCTTGCCGCTAACACGTGGATCGCCTCTTCTAGCTTGCTAACTAGTTCTCCCTCTAATCTATTTCTTTTTATTGTTAACTCATTGCTAAACGCTATCGATTCTACTGTAATCGCCCTATTCAGGGTGATCCACCACCAGTTGTTGATGATTGACCCTGTCAACTTCCGCTAACTAGTTCACTAATCCGGTCCCTGTAGTCTTTGCGTGCCGGAAAGGACGCGTTCAACTTCCAGTAACCAGGTCCTATCTAAATCGACTATGCAGATCACAAATTTGTGGTCTGTGTAGCCGACCAATTTGAATTGTGGACAACCTACGCTATCCCTATCCGCTGACCTAACAAAATCTTTATCTAGATACGAACTGGATTTGTTGATTCAGCTGCCTCATTTGTTGAAACAGAATTATTTCCAGTCTTTTTGTCCGGCTTTAGTCTAAAGGGCCCAATGTTTGCTGGATATTTTTTAAAGTTCCAAATACGTGTTAGTGTCTGTGTTTGTTAATTGTCCGTCATGGGGAGTTTTCGACAGAAGTTCGTCGAATCCCACCACCCCTTTTGTAAGAATGTTTGTGTTATTTATTATTTCCTGCATCAGCTCGCTGTTGCTCTTGCGAACAACTATGAAGTTGATGAGGGATTCGGGTTCTGTACTCGGTTGTACGTGTTACTAATAATTACAAGCCATGCAGAAGACAGCATTTCTTGGTATAGCAAGGATTTTAAGGAAAGTCTTGTAAGGCACATGAGAGAAAGCAGTAAGGGATCTTTGTCAACTTGTTGACTGCTCCCTAACCGAAATGTCCGGACCGTTTCACATCTCACTTAGTATCTGAGAATTACAAAAATGAAACTTGATTTCAATTTTAGTACAAGGCCAGCAATTTTTAAAAAAATGAAAAGCAAAGTCGACCTTAGCGGAATTTGAACCTCAGAACGTAAAGCCGCTAAGCAATTTATACGGCATGCTAACAATTCTGCCAGCTTGCTATCTTAATAATAATAATGGTTTCAAATTTTGGCACAAGGAGAGCAATTTTGGGGGAGAGGCAAGTCGATTACATCGACCCCAGTGCTCACTCGACGTCGGCGGCATTTGAACTCAGAACATAAAGACAGACGAAATATCACTAAACATTTTGTCCGGCGTTCTAATGATTGTGCTTTTCCCCCTTTGGCTGACATTGCCTAAGTAATTTATTTGAAGGGATACTTTCCGGTTCTACGTTGGTTTAATCTACTTGTAGATTAATTGCCATTGCGACTTCAGTTCAGCTCCAGGTCGTTGATATTTCACTGACACCACATTTGAGAGAGACGAGTTACGATGCACATCGGCTCAGACGTCAACAAGTCTAATAATCTGTTGATCAATTATCTTTGATCACAAAAGTCCAAACAATTGACTTAGTCCTATTAGTGATGAGATAAACAAATAGACATCCTATTATATGTATACGGTGAAAGACAGGAGAGATTAGTATGTTAGTGAGATGGATCCTCATAGGAATAAATAGAACTAAGAGTGAACTGTTTATTTTTCATACAGAAATCACCAAAATCTATCTATTATATATATATATATAAATAGATATTACATGCCTATGTGCGCGCGCACGCACACACGTCTAATTAAACACAATGTTTGTCTACGAATCTGAGATATTTATGCAAAGTTTTGTATTTGACTAGCCAGCAGTGTACGCTACATGTGCGAATACCGTGTATCTACAAACAGATGGTATGTTAGCAAGTAACACCCCTGAATATTTTCAAAGCATTAGAGAAACTACACATAAGGGAAAGGGGTGTAAACAAAAATGCTACACACAACTGTAGCGAGAGTTTGAGATTATATATATAGATACATATAACGGCGATAGTTCTCCGAATTAGGGGGTTCCCTCGCTCTTATTCTCTGTTGCAACAAACTGAGAGAAAAGAGCATAAGCTTCCTGTCCCCCCCTCCCTCACTTCAATTTAGAAGATTCAATATACCAACAGATGCAACACAAACACGGTAGCATTCAGGTATTCGACATATAAGAGCATCACATTTTTCTTTCTTTTTAAGTACGTAATGTAACTAACAGAACTCTTTTAGTTGTAACCTAAATGATGTAAGGGGATATATAATATATATCACCTGTATCGTTTAGGTTATTGGATGTTTGGTTATACACCGCTGGTCACAATTATTAAATAGAACTCCATCAGCAAATAGTTTCATCGGTGTTAGTTACACCATCCGTAAAATTTGCAGAATTCCAAGCATTTTACATCAAGTTACGCCTGAGAACTAATTTTCAATTACGCAGATTTAAGTTAACTTAAACTGTAAAAAAGAAATTACTCTTTGGATTTCAATCTCAAAGGTAATACAATAATTTTTATCTCATTATATATCCGGTAATATTCTTGTATTATTGCTTTCTCGGACAATACCTGTAAAGTTAAATGTTTATGTACTTTACCGGTGACACTCAATTGCCTTTCAACGATACACTTGATAACTTTGAAAACCTTATATATATTATTATGTATTGATATTATCGGAAAATTACTTTTTTTTTTTTTTTTTTGTGTGTGACAGATGTTATAGTATTTCACCACCACTATAATAATAACTAAACCTTTTGTTATAATATATATATTTTCAATGGAACTTTGTAAAACATGAAACAGCTTGCGATAATGTTCGCAACGCTAACAATGGATATACACAAATAAATATAAAACATTTAAAGACTGAAAGAAAACAACTGTCGAGTAAGGGAATTATAAATGAATGACAAAAAGAGTAAATATTTGTGAAGTTAATAAATGGGGTACGACATCCACCAATTTGTAGAAACAATTGATATCAATTTAGTGTGCAGTATATGTGGATCAGTTTTTGAGAATCCTGTACTCACGCCATGTGGACATAGCTTTTGCTTGATATGTCTGGAAACTTGGTTGCAAACGTCTTTAACGCAAGAGCAACAACCACCACAGTTATTACAGCTACAATATAGACGGCCAAGGTCCTTTCCCTCAACTTGTTTATCACCTATAACTGCTTCATGTCCAGAATGCCGCAAGCCAGTGCATCCAAAAGAGGCTAAGCCTGAAATTGCTTTACGAAACCTTATTAATGGTTACTACATGTTCTGTCCATTTAGAAAAAATGGATGTTATGTGATGACTAAATTAGAACAACTTAAAAACCATGAGTCAAAATGCCCACATTCTCCAATCAAATGTGCAAGTTGTGGAACAACAGTACGCATGGTAAATCTTGCTGAGCACCAAATCAAGTGCCAAAGTTTAGCAGCTTTGATTGAAGATAGTGATGATTCTTATGAGATACAAGAATACACACCATCAAAAGTACCAATAACAGATGAAAACACATCTGTAGAGTTTGCTCAACTTCTTAAAATGATGCAAGAACAAATGAATATCTTCAAAACAGACTTGCCAGATGCTAATGACATCGTGCAAAGCTCAAAACACTGCAGCAAAGTAAAAAAAATCAACAAGAAAAGAACTAAGTCATTAGCAGATAATACACTAACTTTTTCTCATCAGGAATCGGCAAGAAACGCAGTGACAAGCCAAAGTGGTAATGATAACAAATCTAATTGCACGGGATTACATTGCTTTCAATATTCTATCAATGAAGATGGTAACAGAAATTATTCATACTCGACACCACCAAGTATTCCAGCAACCAGGATGGCAGCATACATTTTCCGTTATTTGCTTAACAAACCAACATATATTGACAGTCGCAGAGTGTTTCGAACAATCCAGAAATTTTACGATGATTTCACAATCAGTTCACACCTTTATGACAATGCAGTACATGTTCTAGTTGCCACTGCCTTAGCCAGTAATTGGTTCACTGAAATACAACGAAACTGTCTCAGCCAATTGAAACAAAGTCTAGCGAAATGTCATGAACTACTGGAAAGCACAGTCCATATAAATTTAGACAATTGAAAAAAGGCAAATAAAATTTTATTTTAAACTAGGAATGGCTTATGCAGATCCACTTGGTGCATGTCAGTAAAGAATTGGGTAAACTGAACCAGTAAAATGTTTATCTTTTCCCCTCTAATTTTGTAAAAACAATGCAGGATTCATTTCTCAATGAGCCTGTGTGTATATACCAATGGGATATCAATTCTATAGTGTTATCTATTGTTTAGTGATGAATTATACTGTTTCTTTGTAGTTGTTGAAAGTTAAATGTCTGGTGTAATAATGATATATATATATATATATACCAACATGTTTAGCACAGCATCCTGAGAAATTGGTGAAGCAGTTGGTTAAACATCACATAACCCATAGTCTGCTACTTGATTGTTATTAACCAATTAGTGTAGTTTGAATGAAACATTGGAAATAAAGAAGTCAAAACAACAATTTACACATTCCCTTATATTCGAGGGGTTAAAATCCATGTATCAATATTGAGGGAATAGTTTTAACCACCAAAAATTCCAAGCATAAAGTATAAGCTGTTGTTTTGCCTTCCTTGTTTTCACTCTTTTATATCCAATTTGCATTGTATTGACTTTTGCATGTACTCCTTGATTAGTAAGATTGATGAGGTTAATATTCAATGTAAACATTTTTCAGGTGTGTCTTTAGGGAAAAATGTAAGATGGAAGAGAATTTCCAGAAGGCCACTGGGAAAGGTTGGGTAGAGGTTTTAGTACAGGGTCTGGAACGCAATAAATGAAAGAAGGAAAGATAAGCGAAACTAGATGGAGAGAGTATGCAGTAAGCTAGTTCATAGAAACAAAAGCTGTTGTAGTGTGATAGAAAACCCCCTCCAGCACATCTGTAAGTTGTTGGTTGAAGCCTGTTGGTGATTGAATCTTTGGCTATCAGTGAAATAACTAAAAGGTAGTTGACATGGTGTTATAGCTCAAGTTGACGGTGTAAGAGTTACTTGAGAGTAACAAGCTTTTCTTTTTTATGACATGCATCCTCAGCCTTGTGAGGGAAACTAGGTAGAAAGAAACTACAGAAACCTGTTGTGTGATTAAAAAGTTCAACCATATCATTTTGGATTCAGTCTCATTGTGTAGCACCTTGGGCAAGTGTCTTCTACTATAGCCCTGGCCCAACTGATGTCTTGTGAATGAACTTGGTAGAGGGACACCAAAAAAAAAAGAAGCCCATTGCATGTGTATGTTCCACCCTGTCTTAACATCACACAATAATTGTAAACAAACATCACTGCCTGTAAGGCAGCATCATTCGTTTCCAATCTTACAACTATGGGAAAATATTACTTTGCTTGAAAACAGGTGAGGGTTGGTAACAGAAGGGACATTTGACCACAGAAAATCTGCTTTAATGATTTCTCTGACCTATGCAAGCATGGATAAGGACATTCTACAGCTTTGCTTAGTGGTGTTATGATGTTTGCATTCCTTGTGACAATTTCTCTGCTCTTTTGAAGACATGTGGAATGAAAAATCCCTTACTTCCAAAAGAATTAAAAGTTGGCAACAAAAAGGTGTGTGAAAATCCTACCTCAAATAAGTCCTCTATCCAACCCAAACTAGCAGGGAAAAACAAGCGTGAAATGTACTGGTATGAGTGAAAGTGTATATTTCTGCAAGTTTTTACCTTGACGCTATTTGAGCAACAGAAATAGTGGGATACCAATACCTTACTTGAAATATAAGTAAGGGCCTCTACCTGTAAAGTATTGTCTCAAGAAGCTTGATGAACCAATGCCAGCTGGGTTAAAGCAGGCATAAAACTAATGATGACAATGATGTTTGTTTGCATGCATGTGTTAACATGGTAACTTAACCAATCAATAAAATATGTCCAGATTGGTATATAGGTAATGGGACCAATACAACTAAAATCCTTGAAGGTGTTGCCCCAATACGGTAACAGACCCTTGACTGAAACCAGTAATAGAATAAAAGAAAAGAATGTACTGTTAATATTTTACACACACATACAAAACCAAAATAACAGTATTAGACATTAAAAAAACTCTTACAATGAAAGGTCAGAGCTATCTATTAATATAAGACATTTTGTGAGGATATAAAATATAAACAGATTTTAGATTGCATTTTTATTTCATTTTGTATGAACTCAATATCATCAAAATAAATCCCTTCACACTTTACAGACAACTTTCAAATTGAAGACGAAATACCAAACTTGGCTTTTATTCTCATTACCTTTATGAATGGAAAAGAACAAGAAAAAAAAAATGAAATAACTTCTCTTTTAAAAAATTGCAATGGAGCAGGTAATTATTTTTGTATGATGATTGAAATGGGAAAATAAAAATAAACAAATGTCATAAAAGGAAAAAAAGTACAAGGTAATAAAAACAATTAAGATAAGTTTTGGAAGAAATTTCAAAGATTTGTGATATATAAAGATGTTGGTATTCTGGACCTGAGAATGAGTGCTAGAAATTTATTTGCAGAAATGGGAAGGGATAGTATTGGTCCTCTGACGTTTTCTGGCTTCTAAACCTGTGAAGAACTCTCTGATATCTTCTTCTCTTACAACCTAAAAAATAAAAATATTTAAAAGTTTAGTAAGGAGAGAAGAGACAAATGATGATAGTTTACTATCTATTTCTAATTTAGCTTTTTCATGTTTCCTACATTAAATAAGTTAACACTACCTCAGCTATTAACCCTTTAGCATTCAGATTACTACCAAATGTAATGCTTATTTATTCAAACTGTTTTGAATTAATCATGCATTATCTTGTAGCCTTGAGATTCCAATGATATGATTATTTTTAGAATGACATTGCAGGGTAGGCATGAGGCCAAATCTGGCTAGTTTGAACTTAAAACAGATACAATATCTGGGCCAGGTATGGCCAGTTGAAACCTTATTTTTTAACTACAAAATCATCACATTGAAGAAAATGATAATTCAGTAATTTTGTAGGTTATGAGATATTATTTATTGTAAATAATGTTTAAAAAAAAAAAAAAAGAGAGAGAGAGAACTAATAAGTTTACAATCATGTACAGGGCCCAAAACGTTTATGTATAAGTAATGGGTGGTGAAATTTATAAGTTCTAACAAGCATCTAGGCTTACCTTGTTGGAATCAGCAAATTTCTTTAGGTAGTCTGTCAGTTCAGATTTTAGGTGATTAAATCCTTGAATAAAAAAAAAGTTTTTTTTTACAAATAAAGCATTACTTTAAGGTTCCATTATAAACAAAGTCATGTATTAGGTAGTTAGTGTACAGTTGTAACAACTGAAGAAATTAAAAAAAAAAAAGAACATTAAATATTGATTTCTGACATAGGACACAAAACCTCGAATTTGGTAGAGGAGTATAGTCAAATAAATAACCCCAGTAAATTTTATTGCCCACAGCCCACCTCACAAGACAACAAAAGACAAAGTTGACCTAAGCAAGATTTGAACTAAAAGGTTCATAACTAAATACCTCGAAACATTTTTTCCAATCCCTATTTATAATAACAAAGATGAATAACATTGTAATTTAGTAAATACATTTTTTTGTTTTTGTTTTTAAGACACTTTGTTCCTTTTTGTGAATGTACAAGCACTAAGCAAACTAGGCTTTGCTTAGGGCACCACACAAGCTCAGAACATAGACATTTCTTAATCCAACTTAAAACATGAAAAACTTAGTTATAAGGAGAGCAGGGTGAGAACACTCCTGAAACATAGGAAGATAGAGGATAAGGGTGGGGAGATGGGTTAGTTAGGAGGGTCATGATTTAGTGTGAAAAATTTAAAATAGTGCCAGATAACACAAGTTACTTGGTAATACACATGTTCATAAAACAGTAGATTTCTTGTTTTATGTAGTTTACAACTGTTGTAAAAATAAATTAGATGAGCACACATTATAGGACTGGGGGGAAGGTGAAGGAGGCACATGCTGTAAGGTTGGCCTAGAGTGCTGAATACCAAAGTGCTGGCCATGGATGCAAGATAATATAGTCATATCTTTGTTAATATATTAAAAGTTTTAATTTTATTTGTGCTGGTGCCATGTTATGTGCTGGTGCCACGTTATGGGCTGGTGCCAAGCTAAAAGCACCTGTGCCGGGGATATGTTAAAGGCATCCAGTACGCTCTCTGGAGTGGTTGGCGTTAGCAAGGGCATCCAGCCGTAGAAACCAAGCCAAAATGGACTGGAGTCTGGTGCAGCTCTCCAGCTTGCCAGTTCCAGTCAAATTGTCTAACCCATGGCAGCATGGAAAGTAGATGTTTAATGATGATGATGATAGCTAAGAGAGAAATGAAACATGAAGTCAACCTAAGTAATGCAAAACCCTTAAAAATAGATGAGGTTAAGCATCTTGTACAAATTTCTGTACTTTGCAATATTGATGATGAAACTTATAAGAAAAAAAATGAAGTAGTGAATTTGCAAATAAAGTTTTGAAATACATGTTGGACTAAATACAAACTGTGGACTCTTTTAAGTAATTGTTTCTAACAGACAGAAGGCCTGAAATTTATGATAGGCCTTAGTCAATAATACATGACTGGTTCTTTATTTTATCATCCCCCCAAAAGAATGAAAAGTAACATTGACCCCAGTGGGATTTGAACTTAGAATGTAAACAGCTCTGCAAAGCAGTTTTTCTAACCCTCTAATGACTACTTGTGAGACCAAATGCATTAAACCAACATTAGATTCCTGAACAGTCTTAGCTTAGTAGAGTTAAATTTCTTGCTTTTAAGCAAAACAGCACCTCTCTTAGTTAATAGAATTAATAAATAACAAATGTATGTTTCACATAACACAAATATTCATAGATGATTATAATTGATAAAATGAACAATATAGGTGACTTCAATAATGAACATAGTGAATTTAGAAACTTCCAAGCAATAGGATCACAAATTTACTGAACCTAACAATTTTCAAACAAGATAATTTCTAATATTGAAAATTATACTATCTAATTTTAAAGAATATTTGACATCTACATGTAATGTAATGTAAAAAGTAATCTTATTTTAAAGTTTCAGTTCATTCAGTTACTATATAAATCTAAGTGCATTTTCACTAGTTTTGATTATTTTATTCCATTTACATGCATATCATCATTATCACCATCCGTTTTCTATGCTGGCATGGGTTGGATGACTTGACAGGAACTCGCAAGGTCAGGGGCTGCACCAGGTTCCGTAGTCTGTTTTGGCTTGGTTTCAATGGCTGGATGCCCTTCCTAACGCTAACCACTTTACAGAGTGTACTGAGTGCTTTTTACGTGGCACCAGCACCAGTGCTTTTTACATGACATCAGCACCAGTGCTTTTTATGTGGCACCTTGGTTTTAGGATCTCAATTCTGTTGTGGTGAGTGGGTCTACAGCAATGTGCCACATACTGTCTAAAATGATTTCAATTTTAAGTAATCACTATTATACAACAAGAGTATTTAATAAGCCAAGTGCAATAACAAAGCAGCTTCAATAACAATTACTTCATTATGATATCTTTGCAGATCACTTCCAAACAAATTTATCATTTGCAACCAATTTTGATATTAAAGGATTTGGTATTTGACAATAAATGTTAGATAATTATAATGTTGAATGAATGTTTACATTTTTTAAAACAGAGTATTTGTGTGCAGATATACAGCAATAATGACACTGAGCTGTCAACAAAGGAATCGTGTTAAATTTCCATTAGGCTCTCAATTTTATTAGCTATCACATTGGCTTTGTGTATCTGCATAAAGGCACTTCACTTAAAAAATGTAAATACATAATTACTCTTCAATTCTAGCTATACATATATATATCATCATCATCATCATAAGAAATTAAATCTAAATTCAAAACAGTCTTGTCTAAAAAAATTCCACTTTTGACAATTTTAGTTTCTATTGTTGTATATCAAATTCCTATCCTTAAACTTAAACAGCTGCATATTTCTTAAGGAAATAGCTTTCACAAATGTATACTTCTCTTATCATAATCCATTCAAATGTTGAACTAGAAGTTGAATCTGTCGATAGATAATCGAGGTCAACAATTCATTCTGATGAAATATAAATAATACATCCTACATTCAGTGTTATCACACAAATAAACACAAATTCTAAATTTAAACTGAATCATAAACATTCTTCATTAATCATCATTAAATTCTTACCATGGATCACTTCGATCTGTTGGACTATGTTCATTTTAGAGAGAGCATCCATTCCAGTTGGAGCATTAGAGTTAAACTGTTGTCCTTGTTCTTCATAAACACTAATAGGATCCTTCTCATCTAATAAGAAAGAGATCTTGTGGCTCTTATACATTTCCTGATTGTTAAAATAAAAGGAAGAAACAATGACATAACTAGATAATATAAAGTAAAAAAAAACATGTCATCTAGTATTTAGGACTATGAAAAATTTAGCTATTTATATACATGCTTACAATAGGTAATTACATATCAATATAAATAGTTACATTTGTGTATTTCTGTATGTCTCATCACTAAAATACCAGCTGTAACGTTATGAAGCTAAGAGAAAGAAAATTTGTTTAAATAAACTAAACATATTTCTTAGGTAAAAATTTAACATTTAATATTTTACATTTTCCCAAAGTGATAGAAAATTTAGGTTAAATAATCCAATTCCAGGTGAAAAGTCAGAATTATATTAAAAGAAAATTAATCTTCAGAATATGGTTGAAATGGTCATTATCTGTTACTGGATACATTAGTTTCAAAGAATGCCATGTACAAATATAAATTACAATGAGTAAAGTTGTGATTTCCAGATCCAAACTATAATGTAAAAGGAAACCAATATTAATAATATTAAGTTCATTATTTTAGCAGAACCCAGCCTTGTTTGCAGAGGTATTCAACAGCAACAAATAACTAAAAGTAAGATAAGTGCCCCACATTTCTATGTTCACAGCAATATACAACTGAAACATCTGATTAAAAATTTATTCAAAAATAATGTAGATGTTCTAACATTAATGTTTCTTTCACTTGCAATAAGGTAGTTATTGGGGGGGGGGGTATATATATATATATATAGCCTCATGTTACATTGAATAATATTCAGTCTACACAGTGAACAATAAATACGTTGCTTTTAAATACAATACTTTATAAATTACATACCAGGCATTTTGAACATTTACATAGATGAGAACGCCAACCTTCTTTCCAATATGCTGACTGCTCTTTAAAGATATCATTATTTTGTAGCTGTCTGTACACGCATTTTTCCTCAACAGGTTTCTTGTTAGAAGAAAAGAATTGAATGAAATTAAATAAAAGTTAAAATATTTTAAATCTAAATATCAACTTTTTCATGCCACGTAAACCTATTTTATGCTATAAAAAAAAAGTAAGTATAAAAAGCAAGCAACAAAAGGGAGAAATTTCAGCAACTGGAGAGGAATCTAATGAATATAAGTAAATTGGTTGTTGTTGATAAGAGACAGTTATGTCAGTAAGATGTGTGTGACAGCTGAGTTAAGAGTAGTTATTTGTTTAAAACAAAAGCTTCAGAGACACAGGAAAACTTAGAAAGTGGTTTGATCAGACTAAAAATGTTAAGTTTCACAGACAAAATGAACCCACAATACAATGGAAAGATGCTTATACCAAAACTGTCTACAAAACATACAAGTATAGAAAAGTTAACATTAAAATAAAGATAAAAATATTGTTATTAAATTCTATCACTAATTTATGTTTCTTTCGCATTCTGTTAGTAAGAAAGGAATACCTCCTACTACAAAAGCTTTGTCACGGATGAGCCAACATGGCAGCTCAAACTACTAGAAATAATAGACTAATTTCAATTAAATTACATCATAATTTTATGCCTGTTTTCCATGTTGGTGTAGGTTGGATGGGTCATCCAAATTCAAGTCGGTTCTTATTCAAAGTTATTGCCCTCTTAGGTGAGTCAGAAAACCACATTTCACTTGTATGTTTTATTTTTGGCATGGTTTCTATGGCTGTACACCCTTCCAAACACCAACCATTCACAGGATGCACTAGGTGCATTTTGTCATTGCACCAACACTAGAGAGAGGCAGGCATGTCATCAGCAAGACTAGTGGGTCCATTTCATCCTCAGTCACCAACCGCTTTACCAAGTGTACTGGATGCTTTTTACCATGGCTCAGTATAATGCCGCTTTATACATAGTAAAACTAAAGAGTACACACTACTCGATGTTATCCTTGTTTATTCAAGAACATTGGATAATGATATATACAATGCCTGAAAAAAAAAAAAAGGGATCATGATGACTGTAACCTTTGATTATACAACAACTTCATTTCAGTTACCTTCACTACTACACAAATTATAATTGCTGTAGCAAGACAGCCCTGCAAGCTTGTATTACTTTTATTGAAATGAAAGTGCATTTATAGCTCAAGCAAAATACACAAGTTGAACTCTTGAAAAGAATTTATATTTATAGATGATGATGATGATATGCCGGTGATACATTAAAAACACTCAAGCCGGTGACGTTAAAAACACTCATGCTGGTGACACGTTAAAGGCACTCAGTACACTCTCTGGAGTAGTTGGTGTTAGGAAGGGCATCCAGCCGTAGAAACCAAGCCAAAACGGACTGGAGTCTGGTGCAGTTCCCCGGCCGGTTAGTCTCCAGTCAAACCATCTAACCCATGCCAGTATGGAAAATGGATGCTAGATGATGATGATAAACAAAACTACAGTCTGTTAGAAATTACCCAATTTCCTGAACAAACCAACTAGGTCATTTGACCTGGGAGAAATCTCTCTCAAATCACACCCTACTGTCTTAATAAAGGAAGAACATATTGGATAATGAAGTCCTAGATACACTCATCATTTTAACATCCACTTTTACATGCTTGCATGAGTTTAAGGGAGATATTCTTTCTGCTGCAGTCTGGTGTTGGTGGATCTGCTGAAGACAGTGAGGTGTGAGGTGGAATGGCCAGCAGAGCAAAAATGGTGGGCGACAGGGGTGTGTTTCCGTAAATAGATTTCCTGAAGAAGCTCTGCAAATCAGTTGGCTAGCTGACGACCTGACTGACCAACATAAAGAGAGTTGCAGAGGGTGCATTGGATGCTGTAGATTGCATCATTTTGCATTCGTTTTCCATGCTGGCATGGGTTAGACGATTTAACTGGAAACTGGCAAGCCGGAGAGCTGCACCAGACTCCAGTCCGTTTTGACTTGGTTTCTACAGCTGGATGTCCTTTCTAACACTAACCTCTCCAGAAAGTGTACCGGGTGCCTTTAACGTGTCACTGGCATGGGTGTTTTTAATGATACTAACAATTCTGTCAGCTCGTCACCTTAATAATATTACAGTACTGGCACTGGTATGTAGTCACAGCAAATCCACCTCAACTACACTGTCAAAATTGTAAGTTCAAGATACATATTCTTTACTATAAATAATTTTTATTGTATACTAGTTTATAGTGTATTAAAGCTTTGTTTTCACATATTTAAAAGAGTAGAATATGACTCACTAGGTTACCTTCAATTTAGTGATCTTTTGGCATTTGATGAGGCAATCTTCATCACCATCAGTATGTTAGATTTAGGCATTACTGCACTATGAAGTTCCAGATTTATGTGGTAGTTGCAGAATATTGCTTGTTAGTTGTTCTGTAAGAAACCAAAAGCATTACAAATTATATGACACAGGAAATATCATTGTTTGGCAGCTACTCAATATTCACCAATCAGAGAAGTTCATTTCTGTATGAAAATATGTTGTTCAACTGCAGTAAATAATTAGAGATTGTAAACTGAGGTTAAAGATCTCTAGATGAACCAAATGAAATTGATGAGAGATGACTAACTCATAAAGTAGTGGTTTTTGAATGAATAAATGAAGAAAATGTATTCAACAGTTGGTTTTATGAGCGTTCTCCTTCAAATAGATATGACTAGAATATTCCAATAACAGTAAAATATGAGAATATAGAAAATTTAAATTCCATTATATCTTGGTGCTGTTCACAAGAGTATTCAATTTCAGAATGGTGAAGCTATGCAATTTCAATAATGAGGGGAAAAAATGTAATACATATTTAAACGGAATGCTCAGCAAAAATAGAGAAATATTCTAGAACAACAGATGAATAACTTTAATAACCTGTGCCAGCATGGAAAATGGACGTTAAATGATGATGATGATTATGATGATGATGAAGATGCACCATAGACACAGCATATACAGATGTAATAGGTGTCTGGAGTTTAATATTACCTTTATTTGAATGTTATTACTTGTTAATATACTTATACATGTCATCTTAATGGATTTTGGATGATAATTTCCTTATTTCAGAGAAAAAAAAATAGAAATATAAAAATATTATTCAATGTTTGATAAACCTTAACATTCTGTTTCAGTTTTACTTCTCACTTTTTATTTCTTTTTAAAAAACATTTATCCATAGTTTTCACCAACAGCAATTTTTTTTTTTTTAATAAAATGATTTTTTTTTTTGTTAATAAAATGATTTTTTTTTTTTTGTTTGAGATATTTTTCAGAATATATCTCTGATAAAATTATGACATTTTATTTATTTCAGTATAAGAAACAAATAAATATTTTTCTAATGTTTTTTTTTTCTCCCGCTGTTGTTGCAGAGTTAATTGAATGATCAAAATTTCAGTTTTGGAGAACAATTTTCTAAATTTCTTGTGTGCAATAATTCCAACAAAACAGAAATTTTTATGTTAGATTTAAAAGGAAATCTGCAGAAAAAGAAAAGAAAGATTATTTCATAGACAATGTTAATTGAGATATAAATTGTTGGCATATCCACTTTTCTTAAATATATAGTTTTAGACAAAACCAATTTTTTTATCATTTTAAATATTTCTTATTTAATAATCAGTTTTATTGTTATTTTATTTATTTAACTTTTCCATGTATGGCTTGTGGATATTTGTTGTATGGAATGTTGATATTTCAGTTGTAAAAGAAAATAAATAAAAATTAAGAATAAATGTTAACATATATGTGCAGGCGTGGCTGTGTGGTAAGAAGCTTACTTCCCAACCACATGGTTCCAGGTGCAATCCCACTGTGAGGCACCTTGGGCAAGTGTCTTCTACTATAATCTCGGGCTGACCAAAGCCTTGTGAGTGGATTTGGTAGACAGAAACTGAAATAAGTCCATTGTAT
>JAOPUL010005356.1:26154561-26166898 GCA_027564515.1 Octopus rubescens
TTTTGGTGTATATGTGTGTGTGTGTGTGTGTATATATATATATATATAATATTTATATATATATATATATATATATGTGTGTGTGTGTGTGTGTACATACACACACACACACACGGGCATGAATGATTTGAGGGACAATTGACTACTATTTCTAATAGAACAAGCGACCACATAGATGCTCTCTCACAAAATAATGACAATGATGACAACATCAGCTTATTTAGTTATGTTCCTTCCTTGATTTAAAAAAAAATTATTTCCTTGTTTCCTTTTATATATTATTCAATCTACACTTTATTGTCATTGACATGGGTATATGCCATATCATCCCATGTCAGCTGTAATGAAGCAAACCTATGACTAAATGTATTCCAGTTGTGACCATCCTGTTTCTTTTCCTATGTACAAGGAACCCAGAGCTACATTATTTAACATGCCCTGTTCAAAGGTGATTGGATGTGAGATGAGGGAGATTTTATTTGTCATAGTCCTTCAGGTCATGCCAAAGGAATTTAAGACCAGTTGCCCATGATAACGCTATGCTGGTGATCTAGTCTTTATAGCCAAATTTGCAGTAAATTTAGAAAAGAAATTCCAGGCACAAGCAAAATCTAGAATGAGGAGGCCTGAAAGTAAACTTAGAAAAGACTAAAATTTTAGTGAGTAGGAAAGAAAAGATTCTGCTGCCATCAGGGAAAAGGCTTTACTTGAAATGCAGAAAAGGAAACATTAGAAACTTCATATAGTGCACCCATTGTAAACTATAGACACACAAAAAGCATAGTGGGATCATAGGCAAGCTAACAGAGACTTTGTATGTAGTATATGTAGCAGAGCACTTGTGAAATGAATGAATAAATGAATATTCCCATCTTTATGGCTGAGAGTTTGGGGGTTTCAGATACAACCATCATTCCATTTGTTGCATCATCATGCTCTCTTTTGGATAAATAGGGCCAGTAGGTCTTGAGTCCTCTTCTGACCTGATTACTGTCAGGTTGACTCTCTTAGTCTTCACCTTTTTGCAGGCACTCATAAGCCTCACTTATGTTCAGAGTTGTCCTCTTCCTAATCTGGGTGCTGAGCCCAGACTGCCTATCCACAGGTGTAACGGCACACAGTAGTGCCTTCTCCTTGGGACATGCTTTAAATTCTAAAGGGTACCTCACTCAATCATTTTACATCATACTCGACAGTAACCTGGAATTTCTAAGTCCCTGTGCTAGATAGTTATCGACCCTATGTTAAATTCATCTATCTTTTTGATAAGTATTGTTTTTGTCCTGTTGTATTTGTAGCAACCCTTCTCACTAGATAAGCCTAATGAGGGAGCTGGTTTAGTTGGTAACAACTGACCATGTAGTAGGTTGTACTGGACTACATGCAACCAGTAGCATTCATAAGGAGCCTGACACAAGCATGTGAAATAGATTATTTCAAATACTTGGACAGCTCCCTAAAGTAGATGATAGCATTTGTTACCTAGATACCTTAATTAGCAATGGAGGTAAGTGTTGCAAAAGTATTGTAGCTAGAGTAAGAATAGGTTGTTACCCTCTGCTGGCAACAAAGGGTTTCACTCTCAGTCTGAAGGGCAGATTATGATGCTTGTGATGAGCTGTGATTGCATAGTAGCAAGATGTGGGCTCTGAATGTAGTGGATTTATTTGCAAAATTTATAAAGAAAAAGTGAACGGGTTCTGTGGATGTGTAATATTAATGTACATGAATGAACATAAATGAGCTGAGGGAAAGACTGGATACAAAAGGGATCAGATGTAGTGTACAAGAGAGAAGATTGTGTTGGTTGTATAAAAAAGTTTAGGTCCCTCATAGTCAAAGGAATCTGTGAAGGGAGACCTAGGAAGCCATGGGCCATGACTATCTCACCTCCATTATACCTTGCCATTACTGTCTTGCTTCTATTACCACCTACTCCATTTCTCCTTTCATACCGACTTCCTTCACTCACCTTGTTTTTCACTCTCTCTCTCTCTCTCTCTCTCTCTCTCTCTCTCTCTCTCTCTCTCTCTCGTATGTTGCCTTGGATAAATGGAGATACTATAGAATAGTGAAAACTTTCAGCTTTGTGGGGCACAAAGCAACCTTACTGGTGCTGGTATCAGTAAAATACATCCAGTACACTCTGTAAAGGGAATGGTGTCAGGAAGGGCATAGAAATCATGCCATAAATATAGAATGTATCAATGAGACATGATCCTCTGACCTGTTTAATAGGGTAGTAACTTTGAATAAAAATTGACTTGGAACATGATGCTCCTTTTAATTCATGCCAGCATGGAAGGCTGATGGTAAATGATTGTGTGCGTCTGTATAATAACTCATCCTGTCTGAATCCTATAAATTAGTCTACAGCTGCTAATCCAATTGTTACTCCTCTTACCCACTCTCATTTTAATTTTCTCACTCTTACTCTTTCTCTATTTGTTATTCCAGGCAAGCATGTCAGATGAATACTTCATCCTTCCACTCACTTTCATTTTATTTCAACTGTCACTCACTCACTATATGTCCTTTGAAGTCCTCTTAGTTCTACTCTATTGCTTCGGCATGATAGTAAATAAAAGCACATTGCTAATTATTATATATAGATTTATTTACTGCTAACTAAAAATTATTTGCTGGTCTATAAACATTTCTAGAGAAGAAAGAACTTCCACTTGTTTTTCTTTACATACACTTTCTTGTGTAACATCTCAATGTCATTAACAGCTGTATTTTTGTCTTTCAGCTAATGAACTTTATGAACAAGGAGAAGTCTTGATTAACAATACTTACCATAAGAATTATAGAGCGTAGGTATTTATAAATATGTTATGAGTAGTTGTTTTTTAAAATATATTAGTTTTTAGTGATTTCTAAACAGATTGTGACATGTATGTGTGTTAACATTATCATATGTCATATCTTTTCTTATATGTCATATTTTCATTTAGTTCTTTTCTGTAAAGTGATTGGTGTTAGGAAGGGCATAGAAATCATGCCATAAATATAGAATATGTGAGTGAGATGTGGTCCTCTGAGTACCATTCATGTCCTATTTCCTAGTGAGATAACTACAAAAGAAGTTCTTAGTAAGCCACAATACTTAGCATTCATCAGTCTGAAACAGGCTTTTGATGGAGTTCCACACTCTGGAATATAACAGTTGCTAAGGAAACTGGGTGTAGATGAATGGCATGTGAGAGTCATGCAAGCCATGCTGTCAGTAAGGGAAGAGTTGACAATGAGTTCAGTGAATAATTTAGTGTAGATGGATATCCAGGTTTTGGTTCTCAGATCCCTTCTCATTATTATAGTTCTTCAGGCCATTACAGAGGAGTTTAACATTAGTTGTCACGGGAACTTTTATATGTTGATGACTTAGTTCTTAGAGTTGAATCTGTTGAAGATTTAGAGAAATTCTAAACAAAAATCAAGAGGCATCAAAGTGGTAATGACAGTAGTTTTATTGAAAAGTCATGCTACAATTTTCAATAAATGTTAAGCTTAATTTAAGTATTTTATAGATGACATTGTCAATAACTTTTTCATTACAAATAGTTAAGTAGCAAATGGTAGATACAGTTTTGCACAAATCACACAATTTTGCACAAAATAAATAATTTCATATGGCAAATATTGTATCTGGTCAAACATTTTTTGAATATAAAATTCATAGGGGATTGACATTTTTAGGTTTTTGTCACGTCACTCTTATTTCACAAAGTCAACTATCAAATATGTAAGATGTGTATTTATTTAAATGAAATTTTTAAAAAAAGCAATAACCATTCTTTAAACTTTGATCGTAAAAATAGTCAACCACAGTTATCAGTCAACTACTACAAAACCTAATCCTATTCAATATTAGAATTTTAAAAAAATCTCTAGTCTAGAATTTCTAAATATATTGAAAGTTTAAGCACTGGTGCAAGTGCCACATAAAAAGCACCCAGTACACTCTGTAAAGTTGTTGGTGTTAGGAAGGGCATCCAGCTGTAGAAACCATGCCAAAACAAACAATGTAACCTGGTGTGGCTCCTGGCCTTGCCAACTCCTGTCAAACCATCCAACCCATGCCAGCATAATAAACAGATGTTTGATGATGATGATGGCATATCTACAATACTTTTATTAATTGGTAGTTCTGCCAAAATAATGTGAAAAAAAACACATCTGACAGTCCCCAGCTGTTAATTCCATGATAAAAAGTTGGAAGTATGTTTCCTCATTCATTGGAAAAGGTTGTTTTATGATTTATTTAATGATATTTTGAAAGAATTGTATTTCGACTTTTTTGTAATTTTGTTGTAGAACTTGTGTCTTTTTTGTAATTTATTGTAGAGCCTATGTCTTTTTCAAAGCTGCTGCTCAACTGAACCATACAAAAGCACTTGAATACATAGGTTTTGGGCACTTCTTTGGTGATCATTGTAATCAGAATTTTACAAAAGCCAAAGAAATTTTTGAAGATTTGTCTAATAGAGGGTCTGCCCGGGGTCAACTTGTAAGTAAAATTTTTGTATTTTAATGTAACGATTTGTTAATTTCTTTTATCTTTTACTATTCACTATTATCATTATTATATTGTTCATTTTAATATATAAGAATATCTTATATATATTTAACCCCTTTGATATCAACCCAACTGAGACCATCATTGGTTCTTTGATACAAACTTGCTGTTTAAAGTGTTCTAAAAACTTTATATCAAAATTTCATGTTAATTTTACACTCCATACACCAGCTAAATAATGATAAAGTTATGTTACTAAATTTCTTCATTATTTTCAATATTATTTAAAAAAAGGCAGTGTATTTCAATAGAAATATAGTAACAAAAAGGTTAATGAAAATTAGTTTGAGGACAGTGTCTTTGGCTTTTGTAGGCCTTTCAATCTGATGAGATCAATGTAGTTAATGTCTAGCTTGAGCTACTGAAGGTCAACATTTTTCCAGAAAGCATGAAGGTGGCGGGATTCTTGAGAGGAACAACTGGCCCAAGTGTTTAACTTGTGATCTCGTGGGTGAGACAGAGAAAGATGACATGAAAAGGAGGAGCAGGTACATTGGGTGGAAGTGGTATGTAATGTACAAGTCCAGAGGAGTAAACTTTGTTTGTAGTAACAGTAGGAAAGGCATTAAAAAAATATATCAGTTAAAGCTGTTGAATGGTTTTCTTTTTAGACTCAGTCTAGGATATTTGTGTGTATGCATGTATAGCAATAATTCAGTCTGATATATGTGAACAGTACTTCACTGTGGACCATACTTGAGCTTTATAGAGGAGTCAGCAACATGATTCAAAGAAGGAATCTTAGTTTTTACAATGTAATCTTTTAAAGGGATTTCAATCTGTCTTTTCAGTGATATCAAGGATAAACTATGTTATCTAACTTGTCCTTCCTTTTTTAAGGCAGTGAGGTGTGGTTTGAGGAAGATTTGGCTGCTTTTCTCATTAATTTCCCTTAAAATAGACTGGAAAATCAATTAGAATTGAAGTAAAATACAAAGAACATTAAGGATTTAAACATAATTGTTAAAAATTCTTTCAAATAATCAAATCATATTATCTCTGATAGACTTTTGATATCTTGACAGAAAACAGTCATTTTTTGATTTAATAGATGATAAAATATCTATTTTCTATTTCTTTATAAATAAAACTATTTAGGATGTCAAAATGTATTTTACCCCTTTCGATATTATTACAGTAATTCAGCAAGTTCTTTTAGTAAATCTGACTATATTATTAGATAATACAATTCTACTTGTGAAATACAAGTTTTAACCAAGAAAGAAACGTATCTTACAAATATTTTTCTTACTTACAACTTCCTTATGTGAGAAATCATTATCATTATCATACATCCATTTTCCATGCTGGCATTGGTTGGATGGTTTTACAGGAGCTGGTAAGGCCTGAAGCCCTACCAGGCTCCATTGTCTGTTTTGGCATGGTTTCTACAGCTGGATGCCCTTCCTAACGTCAGAATTGAACATGTCAATTCCCAAGATTATTTTAGTATAATGAGAATTGGAACAGATACTCCATCAGAGTAAGAGCAGGTTAAGAGTGACAGTTGGAACATAAAAAGAAAAGAAGTTGGGGATTAAATACCAAATTTGTTGTAGTAAGTATATTTAAGTGACATTTAGGTATAATGCATTACACACAGAATAAGACAGAAACTGAAATTGAGCACTTTTGACTCAGCCTCATATCACCTAGTTTGCGGAAAACCATGATAAGAAAGCTAAAAACTAATACAAGTTTTGGAATCATCTCACTCTAAAATTTTCTTTGTATTTTATCTAATATATTTAATTTTTTTCTTATTAATTTCAAAGGGCCTTGGTTTGTTGTTCAGTATTGGCATGTCTGTGAATTCCAGTCAGGCGAAGGTATGTGTACTGTGTTGTTTATTGTAGTAATCATTATATACACTCTTAATTTTAGAATAAAAATCTGAAAATAATTTAAATGGTATTTCTTTTTATTGATGAGTAAACTAGGATTGAATTGGAAATATGTTTCCATTTTTTAAGCATTGTATTTATATGGATATATAAAGCCAGTAAAGAGTGAGTGCTTATTAGGAATCAAACTCTTTTGTTGATGCTTCAATGTAGTACCGACTATATAATGAGTCAATGAACATCTTGAATTCTGGGCATGCATATTTATCAACACATTTGCTATTGTTTGTAGCTCCAAACCTAGAGTCGGCAGCTGTGTAGTCAAATGTATAGGCAGATCCAACACTCTAGATATTCTGTGTCTTTATATTGTTTTACTGACTTTCCAACTGTGGCCCTCCCTTCTTCTTTGCAGACATAGTAATTACAGAATTCGCTGTATTTTGGGGAGGGTTACTAGAAGTACACACACTGGTTGTAGTTTACTTACTTATTAATTGATTGATAAAAACATGAACTATATGTTGTGTGTGTGTTTTTTTTTATTTTCATTGGAACAATAGTGTTTACAAAGTATAGCAATATCTGTTTCAATGCCTATCACATTAAAAAATCTTGAGAAAGAGACATTAAAGAATTCACTTCTGAGAATTTTGTTCCTACTTTTGATTTAAACTTCTTTTCTTAGCATTTTTATGCATATGTACAATTCTATCCTTTTTGTCATTTCCTCTATAAATGTTTGTTGATAAAATATAACTAGAGGAGCATGGGTGTTTGGGAATGTAAAATGTTTGTTCTTTTAGGAAGTGAAAATAATTATTTGTTTGGGCTAAAGTTTTTAAAAAAAATCCAATTTAACCATTAGTTTAGTAGATGTTCAGTAAAGTTTGCTCATAAAGTTTAACTTCTTGTACAACTAAAACAATTAAAACTACTTTATTTCTTATATTTACAGACTATTGTTTATTTGACATTTGCAGCCCTTGGCGGAGACCCATTGGCACAAATGGCATTGGTAAGCTGATAATCCTCTGTAAATATTTAAGTGATCTCATTCTACCAATGGCAGCTCCCACTACTTATGTTCATCTCACACTATTTCCATCCCTATGTACCTCTGACCTCACCCCTGGCACTGTGCATTTTTCGCACACTGAACACTCTTCACATCACCTGTGCTTCCTCATGTTGCCTCCACAACTGATATTCACCATTGACCATACATGTTCCCCATTCACCTCTATCTCCATTTTTATTCATCTGCCACTCTCATGAACTTACCTACCCATTCACCCTGTCCAATTCTTTGGACCACTTCTCACTTATATTCACCATCTTGTAACTTGGGGGCTGGAGGTAAGCCTGACACTGCTTCACCAGCATCTTCTCTCCTTTTCCAACTAGGGTAACCATGTATCTCCTCTATAGCATGGCACCTGTTTCTGTCTCTCTATCATTCTTTAACCTCTCCACACCTCTCTCAAGAAACTGTCTGACTCTAAATTAGATCTCATTTCCCACCTATGCATAAATATTGCAAACCTTTCATTACCAACAACAGGAAAGTGAGCTACTCTTGTCTGGACAGTATTGTCTCCCAGATCTTGTGCTACAATTTAAGACTTTCAACCAGCCCTCAACTTAGACCAAGCTTATTATTGCAGAAACTTTTCAAGCTATCTTCTTGGAGTATCATATCTCTCTGATGCAGTGTTATGCAAAATAAGTCTGATACCTACAAATGGAATTGAGAGAAATTTTGGGACACACCTCAAAACCATTAAGAGGTGATACAACCAACATGTGCATGTATTCAGATTAGTGGGCAGAGAGATCTCAACACCTCTGTCACAATTCATTTGGGAATTAAGAGGTAGTGGAATTGAGTTCCCATAATCTGGAATAGCCTGGACAGAGCAATTCCATACATTAATGGAGCAAGAAATTGCAGATTGTGATTAAATGAAAAATTCCAGATTCTGAAGCATCCATCCAGGAAAAATGATGAACAGAAGATCCAAGATCTTAACTCTCTGTTTATATCACCAGCTATTTATATATAAGTTTATTTCTATTACTCTTATTACTATCCTAGTTAGCTATACACTGTCTAATTTATTTATTTCATTTTGTAGGGTTACCGGTATTGGGCAGGTATTGGTGTGGAGATGAAATGTGAATCAGCTCTAACTTATTATCGCAAAGTAGCAACACTTGGTTAGTAACTTTACCTATATGTGGCTTTTTGTGTGCTAATTATTAGATGCATTGGTTGTGAGTTCATAGTGCTAGACTACTGAATATATGGTCATATGTTCAGATCTTATTACGTGGGCCAGGAATATTAATCTACTTACCATTGCCATTCACAAAATTCCAATCATCGTTTGATACATCCTTTTTTTAAAGACAATAGAATGTGATTGAGGGAGATTTGGATGCTAATTCTTGCAGGCCAAGTGAGCACATATGCTCTCGTATTGCTGGAGGGTAAAGCGACATAATTTAAATTTGTTTTTTTAGAACAACAAAAAAATAAAAAGATCTTGATAAATCAGTGATCTTTATTGAAATGAATAAACAATCAAAACAATGTTTATTACTCATTTATTGATATATCATTTTGTAAAAGTAACAATTAATTGGTTCATTCATTTTAATTTAATAGGTGGAAGAAAATCTTGTTCATTTACTTCATAACAATAATAATTAAAATTGAACTGCAGAACTATATTTAATCTATGTCTTATTTATTTTGTAGTTAAAAAAAAAACCCATAAACTTCTAGTCACTTATATGTATTTGTCTTAACTGGGTCTCTTCAGTGCTATGCTGCTAAATTCATGACTTCAGTTTTTTTCAAACTAGAATATTAATTGATGAATGAATGAATGCATGTTCTCACAGCATTTTACTTTTCTTTTCTAAATCAGGAAGACAAATAGATAGATAATTAGATAAACAGAGAGAAAGATAAAGAGGAGAAAATGCAGAATGGATTCATTTGCTTTTGCCTTCTATAGACTTTGGTGATTTTGTCTCTCTAATTAAATATAATAAACAAAAATCCTATAAGGACATTCATTCCTTTTTTAATTTGGAAAATAACAAAGCCATGAATTAGGTATCATACAGAGGAGAGCCTTTATGTATGGAAATACATATATGTGACTGGAACAAAAAGTAAATTTTCTTCCCATCTTTAAAATAAATTGTATAGTTCAGTTGTGATAAAATAAATCCCAGCCATCATTGATCATAAGTTCATTAGAGGTTGATGGTGGTCACCTCATATATTCTCTGATAAAGGTGTGGCTTGAGGAATATGGTGAACCAAGTGTATGCATAGTATGGTAGCAACCTAGAACTAAGGCTTGAACCAAGAAAATGTTTTCCATAAACATCTAAATTCATAAATTTTTATAAATATTTATTCTGAAAATAATCTCTTGTATTATATTTCTTGTTTAAAAGAAACACAATAGCATGCTTGATACTTTTAAAAATCTTATTCATTATTTATTAATCTTTTCAAGTATCTAATATGGTATCTGTGTCTGGTGGACCTGTAATCCAGAGAATTCGCTTGCAAGAAGAAGTAGAGAATACCCATTCTAATTCAGGGCTTCTGGATGATGATCTTCTTCAATACTATCATTTTCTGGCTGACAAAGGAGATATGCAAGCTCAGGTTCAAGTTTTAACATTTTACTTGTCAAAACCTCATTTCTTTCTATTTCATTTTGAGAAGAATATTATATTTAAATTATCCTTCTAACAATTTCTTTGGCTAACAATCAAACAATCCATAAGCTAGCTGTGTTGGTACTTGCATGCAAATACTTACATGCACACACAACACACACACTTAAATTAAAAGTTGATCTAGATGTATTAGATATAATTTATAATTGGTGTCTATTTCAATTTATTATAGATCATATAACTGCATGTTCAGTAACTTTCTTAGCAATGGAAAAGGTTATTAATGTACATAAGCTCTCAGCAAAACCTGGTTTGTACTTTGTTATTGCTTCAAGGACTAGGATAGAGTAAAAGGTGTTGAGGATCAAGCCTTGATGAACACCCACAAAATTCCTCTTTGAATTCACTGCTGACCTTCAACCTGCTTTTAGTGCATTTAGACATTTCCTGGATAGCTTTTTCAATCTCCATCAGACTCCAGATTGTTGTCAAAAACCTTATCCAAGATAAAAATGCATGATTGAATTTATCTTTATATCCACTGTCTTTTTAGAACACTGAATACTGCGTTATCAGCCTTGAGAAATCCTCTCATATGCGCTTGGTGCATGTGTGTGCTTTTATACCCCAAGCACTAATATGAGAGGATCTCTCAAGGCTAATAATGCAGTATTTGGTGTTTTAAGTTGGATATAAAGATTACCGTTTGGTACTAATTTGCATGATCAAATTGTTTGTACTTCGTTATTTTATTGGAAATATTGCATCTAAAGTACCCACATCCTTGTACAAACACAAGCAATACTCTAATCAACTTATTTCCCATCATCACAATTAATTTTATATCTACTTTCCATGGGTTGGATGGGTCCTCATGGGCTGAGTTAATTCTTATTCGGAGTTGCTTCAACCCCCCCCCCCCACGCCAGGTCAGATGACCATATCTCATTCATATTGTCAATGTCTATAAGATATTCTTTCTAATTTCATGAAGGTTGTACTTGGACAACTGTATTATCAAGGTGGACGAGGAGTTGAAATCAACCATGAGGTAAAGCTTACAAAATTATTTTGTGTTTATAGAAAATGTAAACTCTTAACTGGGTTGCTCTTTAATATTTTGAACGAGCATAACTACAACTAATTTCTCAAAGATCATATAAAGTGAGTGTGCAGGTGTGTTAAGAGAAAAGGAAATCTAATCTAGTGATTTTCTTTTCAAAGCCTAGTTTATTTGTGATTATATTGCACTAATATCCATTAAAATTGAAATTGTATTTAACTACATATTTATTATGATTAAGTGTTTTGTGTTACAAGTCTATTGCTGTGGTATACTAGAAAAAAATGGGTTGGACTTTCTGAAAATTCTAACTCTTACTTGAATTCCAGAGAAAGTGTTTTTATTCTACCTGGATACCTCTCTGAATGATAACTGTTCATCTGTGATCTGGGAGTGCTACTATTTCTAACTTGATATATAGAAATAAGAAAAGAAGAGTGGTGATAAGGCACATTGAAATGTGTGTGGTAGACTTTGAACTCAGCGCCTTAACCACTCACACACCATAACTAAATAAAGTTTATGGGAAGTTATTGAGTATAATGTATTAGAATGTTATCACCAGTATCATTAAACCTAAAAATGAATAATTTCAGTAGTTGATTACTAAAAATTAAAACTTGACTTTATTCTGAAGAATGTTATTAATGAGGGAAACAGTGGTTTCAACTTTTGTTTTTATCTTAACAAATATCCATTTTTGTATTTGCATTTGTAGCGTGCTTTACACTACTTTCTTATGGCTGCTGAATCAGGAAATGCTTTAGCTTTGGCATTTCTTGGAAAGGTTAGTTAAAAACATTTTCTATCTTTATATGCAAAACACCTAATTTTGGAAGTAGTCTATGCTATCCTTATTGTCATAATCATCATTCATCAACATCTTTCTATAAATCATTCTTTTCACTGTTGACTGCTGTATACATATTAACACACACATACATATATATATATACATATATTAGGGAAGAATAAAATATCTTCCATTTATCCAGAGTTCACTAGTGTAATGTTCAAATACAGTGTATATTATCCTATACACTATATATATGTTACATTAAACTAAAATTATGAAATAATACAGTATGAGGGGTTGAGTACGTAGAAATCTCTTCAACAATGTTTCAAAAAATGACCCATCCT
>JAOPUL010005356.1:26176290-26191044 GCA_027564515.1 Octopus rubescens
CGGGGTCGATAAAGTGAGTACCAGTTACGAACTGGGTCGATAAAATCGACTACTCCCCTCCCCCAAAAATTCCAGGCTTTCGTGCCCAGTATAGAATGGATTATTATTATGAAAACGGTGAGCTGGCAGAATCATTACTGTGCCAGAAAAAATGCTGCTTAGCAGCATTTCTTCCAGCTTTATGTTCTGAGTTTAAATTTTGCTGAGGTCAACTTTGCCTTTTATCCTCTCAGAGTTGATAAAATGAGTACCAGTTGAGCACTGGGGCTGATGTAATCAACTAATCCTCTCCCCTTAAAATTGTTGGCCTTGTACCAAAATTAGAAAGTATTGTTATTATTGTTATGGCATTGAGCTGGTAGAATTGTTACTGTGCCGAACACAATGTTTGCAGTATTTCTTCCAGCTTTACGTTCTGAGTTCAAATGCCACTGAGGACAATTTTGTCTTTCAGTCTTTCAGGGTCGATAAAATAAGTACCAGTTGAACACTGGGATCAGTGTAATCGACTTACCCCTCCCTTAAAATTGCTAGCTTTATGCCAAAATATGAAATTATTAAGGTGGCGAGCTGGCAGAATCATTACTGTACCAGACAAAATGCTTAGCGGCATTTCGTCTGTCTTTACGTTCTGAGCTCAAATTCCATTGAAGTTGACTTTGCCTTTCAACTTTCGGGGTCAATGAAATAAATACCAATTGAACACTGGGGGGAGTCAATCTAATTGACTATCCCCATCCATCAAATTTCAGGCCTTGTGCCTTTAGTAGAAAGGATTATTTTTATTTATTTATGGATTGTATTTGTAGAAGCAATAGAGCATTAGACTAAATGCTTTACTGTTTTTAGCTTCAATCTTTCATCTTCTGAGCTTAACTCCTTCTGGGGCTGACTTTACCTTTTTATCCCTCCAGGGTCAATAAAATAATTCTGTGGCCTGTGCTGGGGTTGATTCAATTGACCATATCAATCACCTTTAAATATTTAGTATATTGGGTGGGCAGTAATGTCAATTGCATTTTAGGTGGTTTAGGAGTTTGAAGGGACTACAAACTTGCTGTAAAATACTTTGGCTTTTTATATTATTTATTTGCCCACCAATTTTTCCATATTAACATTGGCAGAACATTTTTTTTTTTTTTGAAATTCTGTACATCTGATTAATATCATCATTATTTTTAGTTGTTTTCTTAATGTTAAGTATTTCTAATTTTTAGTTATTCAAAAATGTAGCAGAACGTGGGCGTTGGAGTGAGATGCTGATGGAAGCACATTCATTGTACCGAGAGGGTAATGTTGAAGCTGCACTCATCAAATATACTTTTTTGGCTGAGCTTGGTTATGAAGTAGCACAATCCAATGTAGCATATATTTTGGATCAAGGTAATTTTACTGATTTCTATTTATTGCAAAAATTATCTGAGTGTAAAAAGAATTCTAAATTTTGTACTTTTGCATGAAAAGCTTGAGATAGCTTTACAGTGCATTTCAAATATTTCTCGATATGAAATATTTTAATGAATTTTATTTGAAAAGGTTTAAATATCCTATAAATGACTGATGACTTTAAAAGAAAAATTCTAGTGTGAAAATGCTGTGAAAGTTTTTAAAATTTTAGAATTTTGCATTAAAAGATATTCCATTGAAATGAAGAATTCTTGTGTCTGAAAGATTTCTTTTGATACATAGACATACATGTAATAACTAACATGATTGATTCTTATAGAAGTTGAATCCATTACTTCTTAAAACTTTATTACTTATTTCTCCTTGTACCTCAAACCTGAATTAGAGAACTGTGCCCTCCTCTTCCTCGATGATTTTAAAGATATTTGCTAATAAACACATCTTGTGGATAAACACTTATAATTTTATGTAAAGTTCTATATGATTTTTACAATGAAAACTATGCTATAAAAATAATTTTATTTATTTGAAAATATGTGATTTTATATTTTTTCATATGTTATGAAATTTTCACTGAAATATAATACAAATAAATAATACAATGAAGTAAAACAGTTATATGTGAATATATATGTATACAACTAACAAGTATTCAAAACTTCAACAGCAAAACAACTAAAAATGTTCTCTCCATAAATATCAGTAAAATTGGTTTAAATCAATTGTTGTATAAGTTTAACTGGCTACAACTGTCCCACTTATGCTAGCATGGAAAACGGACGTTAAATGATGATGATGACAACCAGTAATTGGCTTTTGTCACTTAAACATCTTTTCAGCAATTTCTGCAGGTTCTATTTCTTTCCATGTTAAAACAGATGTTAAGTGATGTTGATGTTAACTGGCCAATGGTGTGTTTTATGAGTTTTAATTTACCACCACTGCTGCTGTTTTACATCTGATTTCCATGCTCACATGGCATGGACAAGTCATCATGGTTTGAGTCAGTTCTTATTCAGAATAACTTACCTTCTATATTGGTTGGAGGATGGCTTGCTTTCCACTTTACAGAGTGTACTGAGTATATTTTATTGTGGCACCAGCACAAGATGTTGCTATATCCTCATCAAGCACTTTACAGAGCATCCTGGGAAGATTTATAGCAGCATCAACATTAGTGAGGTTGTCTTGTATTTCAGAAGATTAGAGATTCTTCACTATTTTATAATGAATTTGTTCACTAAGAGTTATGTGGCTGAGTAGGTGAATAGAAGAGCATTGTGAGCAAGAATGTGATGGTCAAAACAGAACGATTAGGATAAGAGGATGGTAGAGGGATCGACAGTAATAGAAATAGATACATGACGAGTGAATGTTGTATGTCAATACTAGGTGGCTGAGGTGGAAGGCAAAGTAGAATCGATGGAGTAATGGTAGAGTGCATGTGCATGCAGATCTGATGTGATCCTCTTATACATGTTCTTGAGATGGGGCAAGAGAGCTAGGGTAATGTGGATGAGAAAGTGGAAGTGAGTGTTGGGAAGATGAGGTCAGATGGGTCCCGTGACATCCCTAGTTAGACTGGAAGTGTGATATAATGATATATAAAATACATAGACACACATACATATATACATGTTGTATCTCTCCGACTTCCTCATCACTAATTTTAACTATAGTTTCCCCATATCAGCACAAATGGACAAATCTTCTGCACTGTGTTGCCAACCTGTATGGGCCTTTATATCTGCTGCTTGAGATGCAACAACTTTAGATCAATCTTCACCATTTCATCCTAAGTTTTCCTCAGTCTTCCTTTTCCACAGTATCCATTTACTTTCAGCATATGGCACTTCTTTATATAGCTGTCCCTTTCCACATGCATCATATGCCTATACCAATGCAGTCCTTTCTCTTGTACACACGGATTCCTCTCATGTTCTGTTTTACTCTTAGCTCATTTGTACTCCATCACTCATGCACATTAAATTACAGATCCAGTGGAGGATGCATGCTTCATTTCTTTCCAGTGTTTGTAAATTCCATGCATGTCATACACATCATGCAAAATCTGGTGTTTACTCTGAGGGTATATCTCTTTGTTGTTAGCTCTTTTCCAACTTGTTCTTACTTTGGCTAGTATGCTTTTTAGCACACCCACCTACATTACTAAATTAGAACTCCAAGTTAACAATTTAACTTACATTTAAGAAACCACCTGACATTTGAAAAAAGGTATTTCACGTGTGCTCTTTATGTTTACTGCTCCCATGCATATTTTTTATATCAAATCAACTTTCTTCATTATCTTGCCTATGATCCCATTATATGTTTATTTTTTTTACATTGAGCACACTGTATGGAATTTTCAGCAACTCCTTTTCTACATATTGAGTCTGGTAATTTTTCCTGATGGCAGTAGACTTTTGTCTTCTCTTCTACACAGTAATACTTACGTCTTTGTTAAGTTTACTTTGAGACCTCTCAATTCCAGGTTTTGCTTCCACAGTTGAAATATTTTCTCCAATCTTATTACAAAATCAACTATAAGAACTGGGTCATCAGCATTTAAGAGTTGCCACAGGCAACTAGTCTTAAAACTCCTCTCTAATGGCTAAGAGGACTATAATGAACAGCAAAGAGATGAGAAATGAGCCCTAACTTCACTTTATTCTGTATATAGCTTGTACAGCTCTCACAAACCGTTTGACAGAGTTCCACACTAAAGAATTTAGAAGCAGACAAAGTTGACAATAACCAAGTATAATGGCTAACTCTGGCCTAAGTATTAGTTTTGCAAATGTCTCATTAGAAAGATGGCATCAGTAGTATTTTTTCCCTGCACATAACCAAACTACATCTCATCTTGGTTAATTCTCTTCTTAAGCAATTGAGCTATAGCTCTTTCCATAACTTTCATATCCTGGTCTAACAGTTTAACATCTCTTTCCCTTCTCTCTAGTGCATCTCCTTTGCTCTTGCAGCAGTTGATGCTGCTGCTGCTCTGCCTGTCACTGGGTATGATCCCCTCACGTACTACTTGATTTACTATGTGGTTACTAGCCCATGTTTTACTCAGAAACATTTTAAGCATTTCAGTGGTAATTCTTGATGGACTGGGTGCCTCTTGTACTTTCAAATCTGTAATTGCTTTATCCACCATATTATTGAGAAAATGAATGGCTCATCTCTCTCTCTCTCTCTACCTTTTACTTGAGGTAGATTTTCTTTTTCCTATACATTCTCCTCATTCAACAACTTCTTGCTGTAAGAGCAAGAGCAATATTATCATTCCATACACACTTCTCTTCAACAATGTCTTGATTTTTTATGCATTTCCTTGCAATCTGGAATACCTTACACTTCTGATCCTTACTTTTGTTTTCTCACTTTGCTAAATATATCTGACATCTAGCCATTTCTCTTTGCTACTCTCTTTCTTCCAATTTTTCCAGGACAATCTCTTAGCCTTTATGACTCTATAGAACTATTCCACCACCATGTCACTCTTTTTGGTTGGGACTTAGCACTTACTACAAATTTGGTCTGTCACCCTCAATAGGTTGTCTTCTAGAAACTCCAGCTGTCTTTTATGTTATGATTTTCTATTTCTTCCTTTATCTTGTCCTATGCATCAGTTGATGCATCTCTGAACCTACTACTGGTTGTTAGCTCATCCAACTTCCATGTCCTCTGTCTCCAGATAGCTGCCTCTTGGTATGTTGAGCTCTTATTCTTAAGTCACTAACCATTAATCTCTTCTTCACCTAGTATTCACAACACAACTCTTTAACCCTTTTCCTTGTGAGTGCAAAGTCTATTTGGCTTGTGTTCATTCAATTAGTAGATGATTAACTAGCTGGCTGGTTTCTTGAAGTTGGTGTTGCAAGTGGTAAGGTCACTTGCATTACAGTACTCTAGAAGCCTTGGTCCCTCCTGGTTTTGTGTACCATAACCATAGCCTCCATGTATGAAGTTGTTGTAATGTTGTCCAACATGTCCATTAAAATGTTTGCATGGTAATGAAGTTGCTGCCATTAATTTTTGAGGTAATCTGCAGAAAAATCTCTTAAAAGTAGTCCTTCTGCTTCTCAGCCAAACCAGACCGTGGTGCATATGCAGGGGAAAATGTTGCTATTATGTCAATCAAGACTAGCCTAAGCTATCACATCCTCTAAGAACTGGTTACCTCATCTATCCATTTCCCTGATAGCAATATACCTAATCTACCTATCTCTGTTACCCACTCAGAAGAATTTGACCCTACATCTCTGTTGCCTGTCCAAAAATCTTTGTACTTTTGTTCCTTACCCATGAGTAATCCATTTTCTTGCACACAATTCACATCTACTTGCCTTTGTTGCAACATCTCCACAATCTCACCTGATCTACCTTTCATTGAACTGTTGTTGATGGTGGTAGTGTGTGTGTGTGTATATATTTTAAAATAAAACTGCTTGGGTTAGATATACAAGATATACATACATGTAAAACAATACTTTCTCCCCTTTAATTTTCTTTGTTTTTGTACTCTTTGTAAGTTTGCTCTGTTAATATATAAATATCTATATATTTATACTTGAATATTTGTCTGAAAATTTTCAGTTTTTGCTTTCTCTAGTCTTTGCTTTCTCTCTATTTACCTGTATACATATATGTATATCTTGTATATCTAACCCAGGCAGTTTTATTTGTTTATTTGCATCATTATCTCAATATCTGCTCACTTGGGTTCCTCTTATAGCCACTCTTTATCCTGCAGACTTAATCCTTGGTAAAGATTTTGGAGTGTAAGTTCAACTCATTTGATTGCTACAATTTTTTTTTATATTGAGCATCTCTGTATTTAATCTGTTGACTCTACATATATTTTCATACACACCTGCATTATCCATAAGCAACATTTCAGCTGTCACAGCATATCACATTATTGATATATGAATCTTTTCTTTGGGCTGGAATTAAGGTGATATGATTTAAAATTGGAATATGGTACAGTAGTGCTCTGAATTAATTCTTTTCATTTTGTCCTTTTTAGTTTAAAAATTTCCTTGCAGTTGATTTATCTTTCATTTCTCATGGTAAAATGCCATGAGGAATGAAAGATAAAATCTGAAGAATTAGTAGCAACCCACAAATGTGTTATTCTGAATATATAATGCCTCTGACTATTTGAGGACAATGGGTATAATCATTTAAGTATATACCTCCTCTCCTGAAATCAGTGAGATCACTGATTATATTGAAGTGATGTACAGTTTTAGAGATGAAATAAAGTGCTTAGTTTAGACCTTAGAAAGTAAAACAGTGTGAGCGTGTAAAATGAGTGAGGCTCATTACAATGCATATTGCTCCATTATTTAAGTTTGGAGATTGTGACAGTGGGTTTGTGTATCAGATTATTGTGCTTATATTTCTTGTAGCTGTAAATGCCATAGAGTATGGTAAAATCCCTTACCCTCCAAATACATTTAGTAAAATGTTAGATTTTTTTGATAATCAAGTAATATTTGTTTTTTGAAGGTGAAAGTATGATGTTTTTAAAGCAAGAAACCAACAAACGTGCTCTCTTGCAGTGGACTCGAGCTGCTTCCCAAGGTAAATTATATTTATACAAACATTTACCAGATTAAATTCCTATGTTCTAAATGAAAACCAGTTGGAGGATAACATTGATTTTCAGCCATTTGGATTAGATGAAATAAATACCAGTCATATATTAGGTTGTGTCCATTGACTATGTCACCCCCTCCTCTCCAAAACGTTTTTACTGCATGCGGTCAAAAGTATTTGGTGTTTATATTGACAGTGAACCACAGTAGAAGCTTTATTGCATCTGATTTTGATTATAAATTCCACCAGGACTTGTTACAATTTAAAATAACTTCTGGCCTATTTTTATTGTATATGAATTTTTTAAAATTTTGTTTTCTGGATAGAAGAAAATTTATGAAAGTATTTTTCAATAATTTTTTTGTCTCGAAACCAATTCAAAACTGATGTATGATTTGTATACAACTTATCTAGGAAAATATTTTTAAATGTGGTAATATTGATTTTAAATTTTGGCACAAGGCCAGCAACTTCGGGGGAGGGAATAAGTTGATTACATCAACCCCAGTGTTCGGCTGGTTCCTATTTTATCGACCCCGGAAGAATGAAAGGCAAAGTCGATTTTGGCAGAGTTTGTACTCAGAACATAAAGACAGATGAAAGGCCACTTAGCCGATGAAATGCTGCTTAGCATTTTGCCTGGCATGCTAACGATTCTGCCAGCTCGCCACCTTTAAATATGATAATATTAATAATTTATAGTAGTAGTTCAATATTTTCTTTTTAACATAACAGACTGAGGCATGGGTGTATAGGCAAGAAGTTTGAATCAACCATGTGGTTCCAGGTTTGATCTCACTGGATGCATCTTATACTATAGCCTTCTGAGTAAAGTTTAGAAGGAAACTGCGTAAAAGCCTGTAGGGTATGTGTGTGTGTGCATTAGTGCTGTGGTGAACGAAAAAAATCAATGCGTCGAACAAATATCTTGCAGTATTTAATTGTAAGCAAGTTGTTTCCCTTCCTTTTCGATTGATAATATAAGTAGATGAAAATTGCTGAGGTCAACAAAACTTGATTAAAACCCTTGAAAGTAATGTCTCAGCATGGCAGCAGTTCAATACTGAATAAATTATTTTAGTGTAAAGGAAATTGTTGTAGATTATAGATTTCGAGTGTGTATTATGAACTAATGTTGTTTTCCAGGATCTACAATTGCTCGGGTGAAAATGGGAGATTATCATTATTATGGATTTGGCACATCTGTAGATTATGAAGTGGCAGCCAGTCATTATCGTGTTGCATCAGAACAACACCACAATGCACAAGCAATGTTCAACCTTGGCTACATGCACGAGAAGGGGCTTGGTATGAAACAGGTAAAAAATCATTTCAAATTTTGTTTGTTTTATTGATATAGCTCACTTCTATTCATCATCATCCTATTATTTCTTGAAAAAAAAAAAAAAAATCACTTTTTTTGATAATTTTAAAATACTGTTATATTATTATTGAAGAAATTACTATAATTGATTTTCATTTCTTTTATCTGTTACTAGGATGTTCATCTTGCTAAACGTTTTTATGATATGGCTGCTGAAACAAGTACTGAAGCACAGGTTCCAGTAACACTTGCCCTCCTGAAGTTGGGACTTTTTTATGGTGTGGATGTGTTTAGTAAAGAAGTAAGTTTTTATTTTAAAAACCACTCCAAAACTATTTTTTTAGTAGATTCAGAATGAACATTTTCCTTCTACTTCCTCTCTGATTTTGTTATTTTTAATTTCTTGTGTTAACAAGATATTTAAAATTTTTCATATTTTTGTCTTTAATTTTGTTCATATGTACTAGATTATGAAAGTATTTATACAATTTTTCTTGAAAGGGCACTGTAAAGTGCTTTTATGGAATAGAATATTTGGTCACAAATTTTTTGATTTGCATCATCAAAACTATCATTCAGATTAATCATGAATTACCCTGTAAGTTTGAGATTTCAATGATGTGACTCCGTAGGGTCAGTATGAGAGGCTAGATTTGACTAGTTTGAACATAAAACAGGTAGAATGTTTCGGTTGGATATAGCCATTTTATGCTAAAGGGTTAAAGCAGTATTTTCTAGGTCAAACAATTTTTGAAATCTTAATTAAATTTTGAAATTTATAGTTAATAGCATGTTTTATCTTTCCCACACCATGGCTGTCTAATTATTTCCTTTCATTTAGAAAGATAAAAGTAAGATTAATTGGTTTGGACTAACTGTTCTAAAGCACCCCTCCCCCACCCTTTCCTGATTGGCAGGCCTTATACCTTCACTATTACTGTATTCATTTTGAAGATATTTGCTTACTCAATTCAAAATGAATACAATAATATATTGCATGTGGTTAAGAAGTTTGCTTTACAACCACATCTTTTTGTGTACACACAGTAATACATAGGATTACAATCGGGGGAATTAGGAGGTTAGAAATTGGGGCTGGTGAAGTTGTAGAAATTCTCCAGCCACTTTGACAAAGGAGCCAAATCCTGCTGTCACATCTGTCCTTCCAGCAGCTTCATAGTATGGGGTGGCATTACATCACTCTCACTGGAAACACACCCAAAGACCATCAGTTTTGGGAAAGTTCGTTTTTATGATGGCCATGTCACATCTTACAGATCATTGAACAACAGTCATGATGTTGGCATTTTGCTACCCAGTGCAAATCATCATGATAGAGGTAACACTTTTCCAATATTGAGATGGTTTCCTGTCTTCCATGTCAACTAACTTTTTCTCCACTACAACTTTAATCTTTATGCTGTTCACCAATACATCAAGTTGTTCTTGAAAGAAGGATACATAAAAAAAATCTTCAAATTTAGTCTGAACACCTTGTATATATATAATGTGTGCATTTGTGTCTCCTTATCTTGATATCTTGTAATAGCTGTCACTATCATACAAGTGGTGTCCTTCATTTCCAGTCTTCTGTAAAAACATGTTCAGCCAGGGGGAAATATCTTGCTTGGGAGTTGGTGGCAGGAAAGACATTGTTATAGAAAATCTGCCTTGAACATATTCTATCTGATGGAAATATGGAAAAACAAATGTCAAAAACAAAAGACTAAACTTTGTACTATGATGTGTCAATCTCTTTAATATACAATTACAAAATGTAATTTGTTTTCTCATTATCAATCCTTAAAAGTTTCTTTCTTTCTCATTGCAGATGGAATTCTACAAGGATTTTCTAAAAAGACTAAATCCTCAATTGTATTTAGGCCCAGACTGGGATCTTTATGTAATAACATTTCTTGCTGTTTTACTAGGGCTGGTCATTTTGTTACGACGACAAATGGGACAGGCAGCATAACATTGCTTTTGCTCACGTCTTTTCTATATGATGGACAAAATTTATTTGAGGATATTGTAAATATATGTGTAAATAAATTTTTCGATAAAGTTTATCTTATTCTTTTTAAAAGGAAATATTCATTGTTGTTTTTAAAATGCAGTATAGTGACAAAGTAGCTAAGTGGTAAATATGTTTAAAATTTGACGGTATAAAGTTATGAGTTTAATCTATTTTGTAGTCATTGAATGCAATACATTCATCATCATCATCAACATTTAACATTTGTTTTCCATGCTAGCATGGGTTGAATGGCTTGCCAGGAGCTGCACCAGGTTCCATAGTCTGTTTTGGCTTGGTTTCTACGGCTGGATGCTCTTCCTAATGCCAACCACTTTAGAGTGTAATGGGTACTTTTTAGGATCTCAGTTCTGTTGTGGTGGGCAGGTCTTCTTGAGTACAGCAATGTGCTACATATCTCTGTCATCTCCTTCGTAAGGAGGTGACAGAGATATGTGGCATTTTGTCCCCATGTCTTCCTGGGTCTCCTTCTTCCACATTACTTTTATATTTAGATAATAGATATTTATTTGACTGAAACTATATAACTCTTACCTCAAAAATTCATAGAGATGCTTGAACTATGTGTTGTGAAAAGAAAAGATGAGTATTTAAGAATTTATTTTTATTTGAAAATTTCAGGATGTTTAAATGTTAAACACTGAATATTTTGAGCATAGATTAAACATATCGTTACAAAAATTTCACAATTAGAATATTTCCTTTTCCATTAATGATGTTACTCCTTTTTACAAATGTAGAATAAAATTGAGGAGTTTTTCAAGATATAAAAAATAATATAAATACTTGAATACTAATTCCAGAAGACTGACATCTTTTAAAATAGATACATCAGTTTGGTCTTTTTAGAAGTAATACTTTAATCAGTTCAGGTTGTTTTTAGAAATGAAAATATAAGAAAGGTAATATTTTAATTAGTTCAGGTTGTTTTTAGAAATGAAAATATAAGAAAGGTAATATTTTAATCAGTTTAGGTTGTTTTTAGAAATGAAAATATAAGAAAACTTATAGAAAATTAGATTAAGAAACAAAATATTTTGAATAAAATGATTTGATCATGGTGTAGTAAACAGAAAAACACTCTGAACGTTACTCAGTAATAGTGGTAGAATAACTGGTATTTCAGTACGATTGGCAGCATCAGCTATGACAATCTGAAAGATGGGAAAAAAAAAACATTTAGAAAAGACTTTTTTTTTTTTAATGCTTTTAAGTTTCAGAAACTTTCAAGATAAAAATGATAAATGAGGACAGTAACTTTTTAATTTTTACAATTAAATTTATACTAATAAGATAAAGAAACTAAGTAAGGATATGAAGGCAGGGAACGCTTCTTATCCATTAGGAATCACTGCTGAACTGCTTAAAATAGCTGGTGGAATAAGATATGGCCTTGTCACCTGTATAGTTAATCAGGTTTTACAGGAAGGTGTCATATCCAAAGACTGGTGTACCAGTATTTTAGTCAACTTTTACAAGGGTAAAAGGAGATGCCTTAGAAATAATTACAATGTATCAAATTCCTGAACCTGCTCATGAAAATTAATTAGGAGCAGAATTAGACTAGATGAGATGCAGTTTGGTTGTATCAGGAAGAAGTATTACTGATGCCATCTTCTTAGACAACTGCAAGAGAAGCATTCGGCCAAAAATAAGCCATTGTACTTGGCATTTGTTGATCTGGAGAAAGCCTTCAACAGAGTCCCTTGCTCTGTGATATGGTGGTCACTGGGGTAGATGAATGGACTATAAGAGCCATACAAACCATGTACAGGGATACTGTCAGAAAGGTGAGAGTTAGCAACGTCAGCAACAAATTTAGTACATGGAGTTCACCAAGGCTTGTTTTTCAGCCTCCTCCTATTCATCATTGTCCTCCAGGCTATATCAGAGAAATTTAAGACCAGTTCCCTGTGGGAACTACTAAATGCTGATGACCTTGTTCTTATAGTGGAATCTGTAGTATAATAATGAAAGAAACTCCTGGAATCAAAAGGCTTTAAAGTTAACGTAACTAAGACCAAATTCTTAGTAAGCAGGGAAACAGGACTTTCCTCAATATATAGGAAAGATGTAGATAGAAATTCCATATGTACTAAAGATGTAGATAGAAATTCCATATAGAAATTCCAGTGCAAATTATGGACATACAAAAGGTGCTGTGGAATCACAGGGAGGTTAAGTGGAAAAAGTTGACATAGTGTTTATTGCTCCTGCCCATCTGCTACATACTAAGTACACACAGGAAATGTGATTCTTTTGAATGCTCAAAAAGTTCCCTTGAGGCAATAGTTAGTTTGTTACCTAAGTGACTAAATCAGCAGTGGAAGGAGAATTTCTGAAAGTATAGTTACTAGAATAAGAAGAGGATGGAGAAAGTTCAGAGTTATTATCCCTATTAGTAATAAAATGATTTATCTCAGAGTGAAAAAGCAAATTATATGATGCTTGTGGATGGACAGCAATGCTAAATGATTTTTTTTTTTATCAAGTATACAAACCTACCATTTTCTTTTTGTTTAATTTCTTGAATAACATTCGGTTAGTTGTCACAATGTTGCAAAGAATTATTTGAAAATTTGCTAATATATTTTCTTTGAACTTATTTGTTTCCAATGGTACATCAATTCCAGTAAGATTTATGGCTTTGATAGCCTCCATATACTGTTGAAACAAACTATTCTTCCACAATAGATGTCCATGAAGATATGTGAGATCATCTTGTGAATTGATTGTAACACTTGATTGCAAATATTTTTCAATATAGCTTTCTTCTGTTATTTCATCTGCCACTCTTATACAGTTTTTAAAGATCTGCTGCATTCTCAATTGATCTGTGAACGGAAGGGAAATGTTAAAGTTTAACTGTGTAAAACATATTTCCATTACATACAAATGTTTTTATTTTAGAGAATCGAGACTGTTGCGATACTCATGCCTTTTAAAAAAAAAATACTAGTATCCATAGGCACAGGAGTGACTGTGTGGTAATATGGCACCTTGGGTAAGTGTCTTCTAATATAGCCTTGGGCTGACCAAAGCCTTGTGAGTGAATTTGGTAGACGGAAACTGAAAGAAGCCTGTTGTATATACATGTATCTATATGTGTGTGTATGTCCCCTACCACCGCTTGACAACCAGTGTTGGTGTGTTTATGTCCCCCCCATAATTTAGCGGTTCAGCAAAAGAGATCTGATATAAGTACCAGGCTTTTAAAAAAAAGTCCTGGGGTTGATTCATTCGACTAAGATTGTTCAAGGTGGTGCCCCAGCATAGCCACAGTCTAATGAAAAGATAAAGATCCCCAGGGAAATAAGTATAATCCCAAATTTAAAACCATGTGCATTTTTATCTCATTTGTGTTAGGGTTTATAAACCCTAAGTATATGATGAGGTGCAAGTTGCATGAGTAGAAATTGAAACAATAGAATTGTTATAAGGGAGAAGACCCACTTTATTATAAGTTAAACTGACAGTGGAAGCTGTGGTGTTTTATCATCTTTGAACTAAAAAATGTATAGAAACTATCACATCATTGTGAATTTTTACTGGTGCAACCACATGTATAATACTGTATTAAATACCCAAATCTTCCATATAATAAAACACAATGTGTGTCTCATTGGTTATGCTAGGAAAAGAAGAGTAAAACAACAAACGGAGTGGGTGATAGTCAGAGGCACTACAGCAGGCGGACAGCATTAAAAGGTTTTGCTCCGAAGACCCTGGTATTTTAATCAAAATAAAACTTCAAAATTTTTATCGCAAATTGTATTTAGTTTCTCAGTTTCACATACACATATAAATATATATATGAAATTAAATATTAAACACTTTTGTTTTCAAAATATTATATATATATAGATGTTATGTGAACGAGAATATATATTTTTTCAAATAGAAAGTCCTTCGTACAGTATTATTATATACATACACACACACACATACATACTTTCATTTTTTTGTTCTTTTCTTTTAGTCCACTTTTCCATGCTTGCTCTTTCTGATACAAACCCTTATTTCCTTTTCTAAGTAAAGGATAACATATTTTACTGATTTCATCGATCTAAAAAAATGTAAACAAACAAACACACGTGTGTGTGCATGCACACACACACGTATGTGTACACATGCATAGGTGTGTATATATACACTCATCTCTCTCTCATACAGTAGTGGCCAAAATTAGAGAACGAAACTAAAAATTAAAGATATTTACATTTCTACCTAATTTTTCCGAATGGGGGTTTCTACTGTATATACTTTAAAGTATGTTATGTACAATAAATTTTGTAAGTAGTGATTAATAACTAAATAATTTATAATAGAGAAAATGTTTATTTGAAAAATACAAGATGGACAAAATTAGAGAACG
>JAOPUL010005356.1:26278316-26289624 GCA_027564515.1 Octopus rubescens
TAGCTCCCCTTCTATTCTATTGCGTTCTCTAGCTAGAACCTTGCTAAATCTAATTGATTCTACTCTAATTGCCCTCTAATAATAATAATAATAAGAGAGTGTACACACATATATATGAGTGAAGGGTGAAAACATTAACGTTTGTGTGCGTGGAAACATTTCAACTATTCAATTTTACAGGTTTCGTCCTACAAATTTTAAAAGGTTGAAATGAAGAACCATCAAAATGTTTTCTTACAATACGTAACTTTTGGAACGAAAAAGTAAAACAATGGACAGTAGAGCCAGCTGGATTAAGGTTACCAAATGTCCAGTTTATATAGGACATATCCTCCTATTTGATGATCTTGACCTTTGTCTTATCCAAGTGCGGAATTGAAACGAAAGAAAATACACAACAACTTGTAATTTTTTTTAAATTCATAAAATCTTAACTTTTCGCCCTAGAAAAAATACATTCACCCACGCAATCACTTTCACATTTTTTTTTTATCTTAAAAACATTTCTGATAACATTTATCCCCACTTAAACGTAAATGTTCTGTTAGAACAAACACTACTGCAGTGGTAACCATGAAAGAAAAACTCTCATATTGGCTTTTGGTGCAAAATTCACTCGTTTGTAGTTACCATGATAACTTCCGATAATGTTAATACTTTCACTTAGTCCTCGTGACGAAGAAGCGCCTTCACTTTTCAATCATGAAGATGCCTGCTTTTGACAAGATAAATACTTTTCTTCCATGGCTTACTGTTCTCGGCACCTCCTCCACCAAAAATAAAATTTTCTTTATAATAATAATAATAATGATGTTTGAAGCTGCGTAAAATTTATTCCATTGGGAACTTTTTTCTAAACTTTTTTCATCACTTGTTCCCAAGAGATGTCTTGTTTTATTAAAGGGAGATAATTCTCATTTTTATCCGCTCTTAGTAAAAAATTAAATAAAGTCGTTATTTACAGCAATTAAGGACGTGTCTGATATTTGTAAAAAATTACTTCGAATATGTGACTTTATTTCCGCTGAATTTTTATATATAAGGTAATTTTTGGTAATATTTAAAAAAAATAATATTTAAACCGCTTGTAAGGAAGTTTATACTTCAAAGTAAGAAAAACAATGCGTATTAGTTTCTCTTTATGCTTTCAGGAAACTTATTCTCGTGTTCATAAATACGTCCACATATACTTTCTCCAATTTATAATTTACGTTATCTTTCGAGTTAGTTTAATTTGTCTCATAGCTTCATTATCTCTTACACTAGACAGCTTTCGTGTAGTGTGTAAATATATGACGTTAATGTATTTCCCCTATACATTTTATGTCAACAAGTACGAGAAACCTAGTCGTAAATTCGATTCAGTCATTTTGAGAATAAAAAAGTGAAAAAAAAAAAATCAATTAATTTTGTCTTCTCTTATCTAGGATTAACATCTAGGATGTATTTTAGGCATCGACCTCGGTACTTCGTCTTTCTTCGAATAAGTACCAGTCAAGAACTCGGGTGGAATCTAAATTTGTGGCCTAAATGCGATGCCGAAACGAAAGGAATCTCAGGCTAAATGTCTAGTGGTTCTGCCATATCTAGCTCGTTTTCGTTCACTCAAAGTTTAAACCCTGCCTGTGTAGACTTTCACCTTGTCGATAAGATCAATTTCTGACATACTGGGGTCGATTCTATCAAACATGTTTCTCTTAAATTTGTGACTTGGTTTCAATGTCCCCGTAAACTAGCGGTTCGGCAAATGAGATCGATAGAACAAGTACCAGGCTTTAAAAAATAAGTCCTGGGGTCGATTCATTCGACTAAATATTCAAGGTGGTGCCCCAGCATGGCCGCAGTCTGACGACTGAAACAAGTAAAAGATAAAAGATAATAAAAAAAGGATGGGTTGGCAGAAGTAGGAGAATGCTTTTCACTACTTAACTTTGCAACTCTATGCCTGCCTATAAGGCATAACAGGCAGGTTTCACTTGTGCACGCAAGCTAGGTTTTTGGTATTTGATATGATGTTTAGCACCAGATCAACTCTGGGCATAACCTCGTCTTTTATTTTTAATTTTTAGAGGTATTTGTAAGGAGTATATTATCTAGCGAGTTCCTTCCTTGGCTAAACAACCCACTATCTTTACATTTCATTTTCAAGCCTTTTTACATATGTTGGCTTCTGTAGAAACCTAAACCGAATATAATGTGAGAAAGTTTAATATTAGAAGATTTTTGGTGGGTGTGTCAGATAGACACCTCACTTCTCTGGCATTCTTTCGTTTTAACTAGCAGATATGTCACTTTTTGATCAGCTGATTGATCGTTAATGTCCGGAGAATTTTTTACTTATTTACTTTTGTTTTCATGATGTAGAAAGCGACAGTAGAAACTGAAAGCTGTATATAGTTATCCATGTACGTGTACATGGAAGCTAGTTGTACGTGTGCGCGCGCACGCCTTGTTCAGCTTAAGTATTTGTAGTCAGTCGCACACACACACATACATCCATTATCTTTCATATACACATACATACATAAATACATATGCATACATCTTTTTGGTATGTATGTGTGCGTGTGTGTGAGTGAGACGACGCCGTCTACACGTCAGGCAAACGAAAGTAAATAACTAAAAATTGTTTACGGACATTACTGAATTTTTTCTGATGAAAACGAAAGAATGTCACTTCGCTCTCTGTTTTTTTTTTTAAATTTCTACGGATTCGGGTGATCTTTCGTTTTAGGAACATATAAATGTGGGATGAAAATGAAACTGGAAATCTACATAAATAGACTGGACAATTCAAAGTGAAACAAATAAATACCCACACCCACTGCAGGACAAACCATCCGGCTGCTTTGAAACCTATTCATTAATTTGCGCATGCGTGGATGCCAACTGATCTCGCAGGCAACATGAGGAAGGCTTCAATATAGTCACTCAACGTGCTAGAAATAACAGCCAAATCTCCCTCAAACCACACATTTCTAACGTCTTATACAATGAAAGAAAACATTGGGCAATATAGTCCAATATATACAAAAAGAGAAACTTACGATTCAGAAATGTTTCTCAAATTTCATTTTTTAAAGAAAATTATCCCTCTGCTGGCTTTTGGAATAACGACACTTGCCCGTCGGTAATAAGGAATCCATATGCGCATTTATTCTTGCTCCCTCTCCGACCAGCTCAAATGAAAACATTAACCTACCCCACCCCCTCCACCCTCTTTATTAATGGGAAAGCAAAATAATGTTTGCATCTGCTTTCTTCAATATGCTATTGGACAAGTTAAAAAAATTTCAGATCATTTTAATTTTTGAAATATGACAATTCATCTTTTCAATACTCGCTGACCCGTCTTGGAGTGAGAATCATTGCTTTAGTGCTTTTTAAACTGTTACCATTGCACCACTCCACAACCTCACAATTAAATTTTGAAAAGCTGTTTTCTTTTCTTTTTATCTGACAAAATCATAATCTCTGTTGTTGAACATATAGGAATCCAAAGAAAATGTTTGCAAAAAAAAAAAAGAAGAAAAAGAAAAGGTGGGAAAGGTATTCGACATGCCCTCCAGATTTTTTATCATAATAATCCCTGCCCAAAATATTGGTTTTAAATTTTGGCATAAGGCCAGCAGATTTGGTGGACGGGGTAAGTTGATTCAATTGACACCAGTGTTCAACTGGTGCTTATTTTACCAACCCTGAAAAAATGAAAGGCAAAATCAACCTTAGTGGAATTTGAATTCAGAACGTAAAGACAGACAAAATACCACTAAACATTTTGCTTGGTATGCTAAATGATTCTGCCAGCTCGCTGCCTTATCCCTGCCCCCAAATATTACACATTCAAAACTAAGTTTCATGCCAAGCAATTTATTCTCATTTTTTAAAAAAATCACATTAACAGTTATTAAATATTTTGATATTTGTAAACTATAGCAATCATCATCATCAACATTTAATGTCCACTTTTCAAGCTGGCATGAGTTGGATGGTTTGTCTGATAAGTTGCAGGACTGCGTTGAACTCCAATGTCAGTGTTGGCATGGTTTCTATGGCTGGATACCTTTCCTAATGTTAACAGTGGATACAGTAAATCTAAATATTGGTTTCAAATTTTAGCACAAGGCCAGCAAGTTCAGAGGAGGGGGTAAGTCGATTACATTGATCCCAGTGGTCAACTAGTACTTATTTTATCAACCCTGAAAGGATGAAAGGAAGTCAAATTAGAACTCAGAATGTAAAGACGGATGAAATGCTGCTAAGCATTTTGTCTGGTGTGCTAACGATTGTGCCAGCTCGCTGCCCTAGTAATTCTAAAAAATAATTTCAGTGTTTGTATGTTATATTTATGAAAACAGTATGCTCCAAAACATAATTCTTATGATTATATGTTAATACAATTTTAAGTTGTCATTAAATATGATAAATTATTTAAATATATTCATATGCCTAATATAGTGATTTATTTGCAAGTTAAGTTTGATGAAGCCATTTATTGAAAATTACTATTTATAATAATCAATAAGGTGTCTTTTTCTTTTTAGGCTATCTTTGAAATATTGAGATCTAGATTTTCCCTAAAATTTTCTGGTTTATCTTACAATTCATCTTGAAGAGACTATGAAACGTGTATTGATTACTGGAGCTTCTGGTTTGCTAGGCAGAGCTGTGATAAAAAGATTTCAGTCTGAATCAGAGAAGTGGAATGTATATGGTACAGCTTTTAAGCGGGTCACTCAGTCACTTCATAAACTGGATTTGACAAATGAAACAGAGGTATTTAGAACAGTATCAGAGTTCAAAGTACGTAAGTTTCTTTCCAGATTTTTCTTCATTTGTTTTGATCTCAGAAAGTATTATTATCTCCTATTTCTTGGATTGGATGAGAGAAAGATATGATACTGTGTGCTAAAATTTGAGTTATTATAATAAGTAATAAATATTTGCTAGAGAGATCTAAACACTAATGGTGTTGTTCTTTAGTTCTAGGTCAACCCCTCAAAGAATAGATCCATGAACAAAAGTAGTTCAGCCAGAACCATCTTGTTTTTTTTTTGTATAACTAAGACTACATTGTACCGCGTGTCCTTTCATTTCTTTTTTAAGACAACAGAATGTGAATTTTGTCTGATATTCTGAGATGAGAAATTATCATTATTATTCACTGATATATTTGGACTAGTGTCTTCATCTTGGTTGCTTTAATCACAACGTTTTGTCTATTGTACCCTCTGTCCTTCTGATGCCTGACATATTCAGTAATGATTTTGGCATTTATTAAGTCCACTGAATGATAGAAGTGTGAATAAAAGCATGAATTAAGTATTATGTGTAATAGTTCAGCTAATAATGTGAATTCAATCTCAGGGTCAGTCAGGTTATATATATTCTGGTTGAAGCATAATAAATTAGCAGCATCACAAAAAGTAAAATAACTTAGAAGGAGATATCCCTGTATGGACAAGGTAATGTGAATAAAAAAACCTACTCCTGTGGATTTAATAAAGGGTTTGGTTCCAAATTCTGGGAACATTACTAAATATGACAGGCAAATAAAGAAGACCAGAGGATACAATGGCTGAATTATTGTGACTATAACAACCAAGATTAATATATCGGTGTATGATAGGGTGTGGTTTGAAGAGACTTAGCTGCTATTCCCTGCAGGTTGAGCCACAAATTAGAGACTCCCTTAATTGACTGAAGCAGAGACTTTACTTTGTTGTTTGCAATGTGAAATTCATTGCTGTTCATAGTGGACACTTTACACTATTGTTTGTGGTGGCGACTTCAGTATTTCTTATTTTAGTGGAGAGTTAACATTGTTGTTTGTAATGTGGGCTTCAACACTGCCATTCAGAGTGGAAACTTAACACTGTTGTTTGTAAAGGGGACCTTAGCACTGCTGTTTATTGTAGGGACTACAATGTTGTTTGTGATAATGACCTAAACATAAGTATTAACTATGTTAAGTCATTTGATGAAATGTCTTTACCTTTAAGAACCAATTTCTGCATACCTATATTTATTTAATTTACTGTCTTCATTATTTTTGCTGTTATTATCATTAGTACTGGTGTTTATTGTGTAATATTACTATTGCTTCTTACTATAGAAAGGAATTCCTTAACCTGCAGAGTTTATCAGTAGGTAGCTCTCAGATTTCTATTGATTTTAAAAAACTTTGTTACTGTTTGAATGAATACCTAAGATCACTACATGTAACCAATATGATAGGGAGCATAAAAAGATAATATAAAAGATTCTTTGTATATTGCTAAATTTATAAAAATATTGAATTATTACAAAATTAGTATTCTTAAACATTAATGTTCTTATTCCAGCCTGATGTTATTATTCACTGTGCTGCTGAGCGACGACCTGATATTGTGGAAAATGATGAAGAAGCTTCTTATAAACTGAATGTTGAAGCCACAATGACATTGTGTAAGGCTGCAGGTATTGATAGTTAATTTATTTTGGTTTGAAGCCTACTAATTAATTAAAAAAAAGGTTAACTTTGGTAATAGTGCAACAAATTCAAACGAGATAAATAAACAGAAACTGGAAGGCGAAGAAAGTTATTTTCACATAAGTCTGAATTATAGGAAAAAACAAAATTTATAAATGTATTTTATTTTCTTTTGTTAATTTTCAGTTGAAATGACAATTTTTAGTGTTTTCTCACATTTTGATAACCAGTTGTGGGTCATGTAGTATTTCTACACACTTTTATATATACCTTTCCTTCATATATAAACTAGTATCTATAGTATAGCATAATTATAGTTTTTGTAGAAGTAAATGCACAAAATGACAGCTTGTTTATATATAAAAGTAGACTATTATATGACGACAACCATAAGGATATAAAACTATTGTAATAAAATCAATGCTTACCAAAAGAATGTATTTAATTTTATATTTCTTTTGAATTTTTTTTCAAATTTTCTGTAGTGGAATCCTCTTCTTGGCTTTTGTATATTAGCACTGACTATGTATTTGATGGCACCAGTCCTCCATACAATGTTACTGCTACACCAAATCCTCTGAATAAATATGGCCTTTCTAAACTGCAGGGTGAAAAAGCTGTACAGAACATTAGCTCAGGTAACTTTTGATTCATTAAATTAATGCATTCTGTTTATAAGCTAAAATCCCATCATCAGAAGTTTATATTTACTTCCAATCAGTTTATTTTATCTAGATTGTGTACAGTTATAGACAGGTAGATGATGTGTGTTATTTTAGTGGACACTTTTATTTACTATAATTAAGATTAACAATCTTATAATCAGTTCTCAAAGCTTAGACAATAATCTAGTTTAACATACTTGCAATTGAAAAAGAATGTGCACAGGAATAATGTGTGTTAAAGGAAACAGTAAATATAAAATCTGTCATTACACATTTTTTTGATTTTTTTTTTTGTTTATGATTAAAAGTCAGCTCTCATTATTATTTTCCATTTGCAGACTTTGCTATCTTGAGAGTTCCTCTTCTTTATGGTCAAGTGGAATTCTTAGAAGAAAGTGCTGTAACAATTTTACTAAAAAGCATTTTGAATTCTGGTGTTACTTCACACTCTTCTCACTACGAGCGGCGTTACCCGACCCACTGTGATGATTTGGCTTCTCTGATTATGTTAATGTCAGAAAAAAAGTGTTTCCAACAAGAGAAAATATCTAGTGTGTTCCACTGGAGTGGGAATGATAACATGACCAAATATGATATGATGGTTGCAATGGCTGACATTTTTGGTTTGGACATGTCACATATTGTTGCTGATGATAAAAGTTATCCAAGTACAAAGCGTCCCTATAATGCTCATCTTTCTTCTGAACGTCTTGAAAATCTTGGTATTAAAGTTGACAGAACACCATTCAGAAATGGGATAAAAGATGTTCTATGTCCTTTTGTTTCATCATAGTGTGAGTGTCTGCTTCTTAAGGATTTTGGTTCTTAATTCTAGATAGAACAACAAATTTTAATTATTTGATTGAACTTTATAAAATGAATTACATTAGGTGCAGGCGTAGCTGTGTGGTAAGAAGCTTGCTTCCAAACCACATGGTTTTGGGTTCAGTACTATAGCCTCGGGCCGACCAAAGCCTTGTTTGTGAGTGAATTTGGTAGATGGAAACTGAAATAAGCCCATCGTATATATATGTCTATGTGTGTGTCTTTGTGTCTGTGTTTGTCCCCCACCACCGCTTGACAACTGGTATTGGTTTGTTTACATCCCCGTAACTTAGTGATACGGCAAAAAGAAACCAATAGAATAAGTACCAGACTTCAAAAAAGTAAGTACTGGGGTTGATTCATTTGACTAAATGTTCTTCAAGGCAGTGCCCCAGCATAACCCCAGTCTAATGACTGAAACAGATAAAAAAATAAAAATAAAATACATTAAGAACTTACAATATGTTTCTAATTATTATAAGTTTTACTGAAATCTATTTCCAAATTTTTTTGAAAAGGATATTTTTATAATATTAATTTCACTATGGGAAAAGGATAATATCTAAACTATGTGGGTAACAAAGATGAATGAATATTATTTCAAAAATAAAATAAAGCTTGTGAAATATTTACTTTGTTGATTTTTTTCTCCCAAATTTTAGGTATTATCACTTATACCAACAGATAATCCTATTTTACTGGGATAAGGATTTTAAGCAATATGAATAAAAAAAAAAATTGTTAGAAATCCAGAATCTGTTGGTTGTTATTTAGACCCTGAACAACCTTGTTTGAGCAAACATATGATCAAAGAGATTTCAACTGTAACCATCCTAGCTTTCATTCAGACATAATGCATTAATGTATCCTTCCTTTTTTTAAGATAATCAGTGTGATTTAAGGAAAGTTTAGTTGCTATTTCCAGCAGGTTGAGTGACAACACAGATGGCTTGCTGACTGTTGGTTGTTCATCAGGTTCACAGTATGCATCTAATTCAGTGGGATCAGTATTGCTGTTTAATTGTTCGAATCCAGTATGCATGTTTTGCAATATTACTAATTGCTAAAGCCACAGTTTTCTACATCAGGATTTCTCAAACTTTTCAGAACCTAAAATATTTGAAAAAAAAAAACAAAACATTATTATACCCATGTTGCAAATAAGTACTTAAATAACATTGTGTTAGCATAATTTAGTTACTTTTCTTTCCTTAGTAATTTGAAAGATTGAACTTCATATCAAATGTTAAAACTTAGTGACTTGAATTAGCCTGCTTCTGGTTACAGGGTCTTAATATTTGGCACTATGAATGTTACTTTAAAGTCAGCTTCTATTTTTAGTCTATTTCTTTTTTTTTGTGTGTGTTATTGTATACAGTGTAAAAGTTCTTTCAGTAACTGAAAATTACACTAACAGTGTTAAAGCTTTTGTGCTTCTTGTAATGTACTCCGTTAATAATGCAAACCAAACTATTTTTGTCAGTTCCGCTTGTTGGAATTTTGATTTTAAAGCAAAATCTGTTGCAATATTTATTTGTTGTTGCTTTTCTTACTGTGAAAGATTACTTAAGTTTAATGAATCTTCAACCTAACTTTATTTTTAGTTGGAAAATACTTATGTTGATTTACACATATTGGACAAAATGTTGTAAAATTGAATATTTTGTCTCTTGACTTAGGGAAATTTTATTTGAAAGTTAAAAAAATAAAGGTTTCCAAAACATATGACATCATCGTTAGCTAATTAATCACCCCAGAGTGTTAGTTTACATTTAAATGTATTCATTTTACTTTGGACTTGTAAGTTTGCTATATTGGTACATCATATGCTCTTCCCACCATCCATTGCTGAAAGTTCAAAAGGATGTTCAAATAGAAATAACCTAATTTCTTCAGACAATTCAAAACCTGTGCATAAGGCTTCCCTTATTTTCACATAATAAACTATTTGTGCATTTAGTGACCAGTATTGTTAGCAAGTTGGATGAAATGCCAGACAAAATGCCTTTACGTTCTGAGTTCAAATTTTGCCAAAGTAAACTTTTCATTCTCTCAGGATCGATGAAATAAGTATCAGTTGAACATTGGGGTCGACTTGTCCTCTCCCCCCAAAAATTTCAGGTCTTGTGTCTATATCAGAAAAGGGCTATTACTTACTAGTTTCAGATCTTAAGGCATAGGAATTCTAACCACATTTCTGGTTCGCTATCTCAACAGCTCCTTTATAGGGTCCAGTTGCTAAAGACATCATCAGGAGGAACCACGTCCGGTTTCGGCCCCTACTCCTCTACTGTTTCTTCTCTCTCCTTTTCGTCTTCAGTTTCTTCGATGCAGCGTCCACGGCTGCCAGCAGTCAACTGACTGTCCTGTCACAGTCTCTCTTTATATACGCGTCGGTAGGCTCCAGCAGTCAGCACCAGCTAACTGTCACGTGACACTGTCAAAGCTTCAACTGGCCAATGGGCTCAGTTCGTGCCTTCACTATACCCACCTTCCAACCGCGTTGTGTTAACTCCAGTTTATTGGGGCATATTTTCTATGGCAAGTGTCCTTCTTGTCACCAACCCTTACCTGTTTTAAATCAAGGTAATATTTTCTCATAGCCTAACATGTTTTTGCAGAAGATTGGAAATGAATATCATTCATTTACAACGATTACATAATCTCAAGAGAATGAGACACAATTATACACACACACACACACACACACACACACACATTGACTGGCACTCTATCAGTTACAAAAACAAGGGTTCCAATTGATTTGATCAATGGAACAACCTGCTCGTGAAATTAACATGCAAGTGGCTGAGTACTCCACAGACACACGTCATAGTTCTTAGGGAGATTCTGCATGACACAGAATGTGACAAGGGTGGCCCCTTTGAAATACATGTACAACTCGTTTTTGCCAGCTGAGTGGACTGGAGCAACATGGAATAAAGTGTCTTGCTCAAGGACACAACGCACCACTGAGAATCGAACTCATCATCTTACTATCAGGAGCTGAATACTTTAACCACTAAGCCACATGCCTTCACACACACATCTATATATATGTATATATGATGGGCTTCTTTCGGTTTCTGTCCACCAAATCCACTCAGAAGACTTTAGTCACCTCCAGAGTTGTCCTAAAAGTAATGCAAAAGTGGGGCATGACTTTTTTTGACCCTTGCTAGGGTTTTACCTTCAGTCAACCACATTAACACTGATCCCTATTTCATTGAGTTCTCTTTGTCAAACCACTGATATATAGCACAACATGAACATACATACATACATACATACATACATACATACATACATACATACATACATACATACATACATACATGCACACACA
>JAOPUL010005356.1:26289724-26304490 GCA_027564515.1 Octopus rubescens
CTTCCGACCGGCAACTGCGCCCCCCTCAGCCTCCAGTCCTCCCCTCCAACACAGCTACCAGCACAACACCACAGGAATTAACGGGGCCAAAGGTGTGAGCGAAATGCCATGGCAATTCTTAAGTCCCAACCGCGAGAGTGTATTATGTTAGTTACACTTTAGGTGTGAAAATAAGTAAGAAGGGGAGAAGGAGAAGAAGTCGGAAAGAAGTGGGAAGAATGGAAAAAGGCCCACGCCGGAAGGGTAAGATGTGGAACTATTATGGATGTGTATTAAATATGAATTACGCCTAGACAAAATGCTAGTGATGATCCGCGCTACTAGCCTTTTTACATTTAGACTTATGGAAAAATTTGAAGGACCTACAAAAGATATACGTTTATATGTGGAGAAGGCTTCATGCTGTTTATTTAGTAAGTGTACAGGGTTATGGAATATGATTTGTATAGATTCTTTTAGATATAGTCTGCATGGAGCGTGCTGGCCCTGGTACGGAGGGCCGTAGTCTATGATTGACCACGCCGTGCTATACGGTATATTATTCTGTTTAAGGTGGTGCACATGGTCGGCTAGAGAGGTGGGTTTGTTATGCTTTTCATATTTGAACGAGTTAAGATGCACTAACTCGTATTTTGTTCATTTTTGTTCCCAGTTTAAGTAACTCATCGGTATTCTCAGCTTGTTCCTTTTTCTAAAAGCATCAGCTCCTCGTTAAATAAACATTCTTTCTGCGACACTAACATCTAAATCACGTCATCCTCTATGACATCTTCAGATCCTACATTCTTTGCAAGTGTTACATCTTTCCGAATTTGATATAGACTTTCTGCTTGAGGAAAACTTGTAAAGTCATGGATACAGTCTGGCCATATACTTTTCCAAACATTTTTCAAAGTTGAAGGTTTCACTTCATCCCATATGGTCAGCTATATTATTCACAACATCCATTATGTTGAATTTCTTCCAGAAATCTCTAGCTGTAGGTTTATCCTCACTGCCAATTGCTTTCATAGGTTGTTTGGAAGTTCTTCTTATATAATATGCCTTTAAGTTAGTTATCACACCTTGATCCATTGGCTGGACCAAAGGAGTTGTATTATTGAGTATATATTCTACTCTCATATTATCAGAAAGGTCATCCAAGTTCGGTGGTTGACTCGATGCATTGTCTAAACAAAGCAATGCTTTGTTGGAAATATTGTGTCTGGTACTTGTGGAATGATGACGTAGTAGCCGCTGACCGGAAGGGATAAGCACAGTGGCTGCGGGGCAGCGGAAGTGGACGACGGGGAGCCAAAAGGCGCGAAGGCAGAGAGAGCCTTTCGATCGAGGAACGTCAGAGGGGTCAAACGTATTGTACGGGTCTGGGACATAGCAGCTGCTAATTAGGGCGTCGGGTTTGGGCCACGAACGGACAAGTCACCACAACGATCTAGCTTGGGCCGGCGACGAAGGTAGGTGTATTGTTCATAATCTCCCGCACACCACAGTACTGAACCTTTCTCCGACAGGATAAAAAAGCGTTTGTAAACCACTCTTTCAAAAGGCTCTTAGTCATCCATGCCTTCTTATTTAAATGCCAAATCAGAGGTAGATTAGACATAGTGTAACCCTTGAAAACCCTTGAATGTTCATATCGTCAGCCGCATTTCCTCCCAAAAGAAGTGTCAGACGATTTTCGAGAAATAAAAGTTCTTGCAGGCATGCGTTTCCAAAAAAGTGCAGTTTCATTAACATTGTATATTTGCTCTGGTGCGTAGCTCCGTTCAGCAATCATTTTCTTCAATTGCTCAGGATAATTAGTAGCATCCTCTGTATCAGCGCTCGCTGTTTCACCAGTCATTTCAATGTTGTGCAAATTCAGGCGCTTCTTAAACCTTTCAAACCAGCCTTTACTATCTAAAAAAAAATGTTTTTTCATTAGGAGTTTCGCCATCCTTTTTCTACAAAACGTCATATAAACCTGTGGCTCTTTTTTGAATTACTATCGTGTTTATTGGTACATTACACCGATTCTTATCTGCGATCCTACGGGCAGTTAACGGGGTAGCTTCTTGAGCACTTGACATAATTTTCTCTCTGTTGTCACGTATTGTTCCCATTGTAGACGTTACAAAATTTAATGTTTTTTGCGATATAACTTAGTTTTACTTCCGCATCAAGTATTTTGAAAATATCAAGATTAATATGCGCACTACTGCCTCCGTGTCTACGTGATAGCTTCTTCCCAGACATCTTAAATTGAAAACAAATGTAATAGTAGAGGCGATTTTATCCACTACACATATGTGTAGCGTATATGAGGCAGAGTTGAGGATTACCTTTTGTAGTCGGATGGTATACCGTTACCATTGTAGTGGCAGTGATGAAGATGATATTAAATGATATTGACGAACAGCAAGAATTAATATCAATAGAATGTTTTATTGGTATGTAGAGAGAAATGGTACAACGAGTGTTAGTAGTAGTAATTGTAGTATTAGTGAATAGGTGGTACGTTAGCTGTTACAACAGCTTTCGGCAAAGGCCGAAGATTACCTGCCGAGACTCCCTGTGTTGTCTGTCCAATGCCTCGCTCCAACTGTCTGTTGCTGGCACCGAAATTCTGGTATTTAAAGAGGCCTGCTTATTTGGGTCAGCCCGTCAGACAAAGGAATATTCTGGTCTTGACCCGAAGATGGTATGACTAAGGTCGGAGGCCAAGACTTAATCCCATCAATCACTCGCACGGGCTGACAGCGGTAGACTTCGTGTCTCCAAGCAAACTATGCCTCTGGGCCTGCGGTTTCGATTCCTGCCCGGAATCTGGCCGCTACATATATATATATATATTTTTTAATCTTTCAATAGAATTAGAAATTTTAAAATAGGATAGTTATATGTCTATTAGTAATAGTCATATATTATGAAAGCATGTTTTTAGAATGATGTAATAGTTCTGGAGTATTGTATGTGTGTCGGGGTGTTTAGAAGATTTTACTTTTTGTGTGTAGTGACAAAGGACTATGAAAGTTGAAGCTTGCTACAGTAACAAACTGTTCTTTGCATGTCAATGTGCTCTTAATATTTGAATTTCATTGCGTAGATAGTCTGTGGGTGTGGTATATGTTATTTTATGTTATATTTCATAGTTTATTGTGGAGAGCCAGATAGGACTTGTAGAGTTCATGATGTTGTTTTTCACTATTGTTGTTTGTTTCTGTTGGCCAAATGTGCTACCTGTGAATGTTCTAAGTGTTGTTTTGCTTTCTTTACTGTTTCTTAGATGTGAATTTTGTGGAGTTTGAATATACACCTCAATCATAATTTATTAAAAGATACTTTATTAAATCTTCTTTGTTAGTTAATACTTTAGTTGTTTTTTTTTTTATATTTTGATCTTCTATATTCATTTATTTTATTTAGTATTTTGTTTAGGTTTTTTGTTGAAGTCATCATGTATTTTCAGTGTTAGGTTTGGGAGCAGTGTGGTGGCTGCATGTAGTGGTTGGAATATGTGTTGTGATTTGGAGAAAGTATGTAGGTTAGTGATATGAATTAGCCTTTCTAGAAGTTTTAAGGGTTTGCATAGGAGGGTAATGAGCTGTCTAGTGTTACTGCTCTTAAGGTTTTGGGGGGTTCTTTTTGGGAGCTAGAATTATAATAATTTTGTCCAGTTTCCAGATTCTGGGAATTTTATAGCATTGATAAAAATAGTTGTTTTAGGTGCATGTCTGTGATTTTGTTTGGTTTCAAAGCTTTTGAGTTACTAGATTCCCCTATTGTCTTTTGAGTGTCTAATGGAAGGATGGAGTTCAAATCATAGTCTAAATGGAATGGGTGTATTTTTCATGTTCCTGTTGTTTTTGTGTGGTTCTTGGTAGTTGCTCTTCAATAAATGTTTGATAAGGGCATTTGCTTGGTGTTTCAGCATGGCTATATTATTGTGATAGGGATGTGTGTGGTATAAATGTTGTTGATGCTGCTAATTCCTTTATGTTATGTTATTGTTAGTTTTGTGGTTTAGAGTATTGGGAGTCAGGTGTGTTGCATTGGCACAGAAGTCATGAAAAAAAACCATAAAATTTATATTAATCATATTAACTATTTCCAACCTATTATTTCTGTTGATGGCATTTTATGTGCATAAATAGCTAAGCTGCTAACACTCATGTTTATATAGTACTAACAATTTACACCATTATCAGATTAAGCTGAGTGGGAGACAGCATCTTATAAAGCCCAGTACAATGGGTGTCTGAGAAAGTTGAGACAAGTTTATCTCGCTACCTCATGAAGTGAAATTACAAGATAGCAGCAGAAACATGACAGCATTTTGCTTTCCATGCCAGGTGGACAGGCTGGATAACAACTTAACACAAAAGAAAAGACCCAACTTATGTGGAAAAAGACTATTTAAAGGTGTAAGCCTTAAAATATAACTTAAAATACTGGAATCCTGCTAAGAACTACACATGGTACTAAACTCAGCTATATTACCTTTCTACATTAAACTCAAGAGTCACCATCATTGACTTGTCAGAAGTAGCAACCAAATTTTCCTGAAATCACACTGACATTGGACTAAACATCAATACAATACTTCAAAACAATAGAAATCAATTTTCCACTTCTACCCTACACATACACACACAAATACGATAATATATATTTCATAAAACTACTTAAAAGAGCAACAGTTACATTTGAAGTGTATTTATAATATTCTAGACACTTTATTTCACTACTTAAAGAAATCTAATACTGCTAGCTTTATTAAAAATTGCAGATAGTTAAAAAATGATGCAGGAAAGTGCAATGGGAAATGAAATTAGGTGAAAAAAAAAAAAGACAAAACAAAAATTTAATATTTACAGACAATTTATTTACTCTAGGTTTCTCATATCTTGTTCAAAATTATTACATTTCTACAGTTAATAACATGTACCAACATTATTATTATTATTAATAAATGGTGAGCATTTCAGCTTTTTCTTGATAGCCAGAGAAAGAGAAGAATAAAATCTTTCCTTCTGAATGTTGTCAGTTTTCATCAATCTGCAAGAGAATTTTCTCATGATGATAGAAACTATTAGAAAACACAAACAAGAAAAGAAGAAAGACAAATGTAGGACTGTATCAGATGTTATCTGAATTTCTTTTAATCTAATAAGAGATTTTAAAGTAAGGTTTTACAAAAAGTTGGTTAGAAAGTTTTGGCAGCCTACAGCCTACCTAATTTTTTTTGCATATGAAATATTGTCCATGAGCTTATTTCACTTTAGTTACTAATGCACTTGAGGTTTGTTTACAAGTTATATTACTATTTTGTTTCTTTTGAGCATTCTTAAAAGTTTTGCATTAATTTATATTACACCATTATATCTATATTGTACTATTTCACTGTTTTGAATACAAATGATTGTTAGACTAACTCATTGTCACAGCCATGACATTGTAGTAGCTTAGCTTCAGCTATCAATCATTGCTTTGATGGCATTGATGTGTTGATTTACTAACAACACTGATGGGTTCCATGCTACAAGTTCAAAGAAATATTTATCAAGCAGTGATGCATACTAGCATCACTTACCGTCCTTGACTCTCATAGCAGCACTCATTGAGTGGATCTCAGCATCTGAGATGTTGCTGTTAGTAAAAATGTTGATGATAGTGCTGTTCCAAAACAAGTGACCCAAGGTATGCAGGAAACAGGTTATTAGTGCTCTGTAAATACCTGAAGTACACCTTCCAATGAAGTACTTCTTAGGCATCACAATATTACTCTCATTATGCACACCCTAAATCTTATCAATGAAAAAACCTTCTCATCTATTTGATAGACAAGCTTTTCCTCATCAGAACTGATTATTTGCTCACCATGGAGTTATATCCAATTTTTTTTTTATTACAGTTATTTTAATAGTCTTTAATCCTCTGAACTTGCCTGTATATCACCTACCACCTAAATTCATAACAGCCCATCTCCATGCCTACTTTTACTTTGATTCTTTTCTTCCAGACTTTTTTTTTCTCTTTTGGTTTTGCAAAAATTGCATTCTTCTGAAATCTTCTTTCCCATATTTCACAACTTTTAATCTACAATTCAAACTGAACATAGTGATAATTAACTGGGTACAGTTAATTTAATTTAACTCCCAATCTAGAAGGGCCTGAAAAGTCTATGAGCAGTGCTACTCCTCCTCAGACTAATTAATACAAAGATGAAATGAAAACACCTGCTTTACTCTCTCATAATGAATAAATACTGAGAAACATATGTGAGTGTATAAACATACAGATTTTAAGCCTATATAAAAATAAAAATACTCTAATATAATGCCCAAATCATGCTTTACTATCATTTGACTAATGATGAAATTACGTATGCATAAAAGTGTGTGTATATATATAGAGATTCATATATGCATGCATATATATATATTCATATATGCGTGCATATATATGTATGTATATTCACACACATATTCATTTGTTTGAAGATGCATCTTCGTTCTGTAGCTACTCTGAGTTACCTGTTTTGAGAATAGTCTTCACAGTGACTAGCAAAATGGCAAGAGAATTATCATCCAGATTTCTTGTCAGTTGGTTAGCAATTGGTTTAGACTAACTGCTAATCAACAGCAGCTTTGTGAAAATTACAGCTATTTTAAAATTTTGTGGATGACATATTTTCAGCAGGAGTATGTAGGATTCTATTACATTGGTTATAGGGAGTGTTTCCCAGTGAAACAGTTTGACAAGGAATGTAATGCAATAATTGATGTCATGAGTTTGGCAGATCCTAATACTATATTTTGTTTACAAGATGTTTTTAGATGTTTGTTCTTATGTCTACACTTCAACACAATATCTTGCCTTTTCTTGAGTATTTCAAGAAAATGTTATATTTCTCAACTAGACAGAGCTAAGGCATTATTTATAATCCTAAAAACTACACTGGGCACATGGATAATATGTTCAAGAGCATGTGCACTCAGCCCTCCCACTCCTTCAGATTCAGAAACAAAAACAGCTCCACCTCATATTCCCAATAAATTTGGAACCTGAAGGAAAATAAAAATAAATTATACTCTGGTCTGTAAGCCAAAGTGCAACTGCTTCATAAATAGGTAAAAAATTATCTACTCTACTTGGCTTACATATCTTTACACAGTTTTATACATGCACACACATGTATATAGCTTATTATTATCTAGGAGAAAAAGAGTGGCTACAATGACTGCATAGCAGTGCATGTGTATGAAGCATAGGCATGATGAATAGTTTAGAAGTTTGTTTTGCAATAATGAGTTATTGGGTTCAATCCTACTATGTGGCACCTTGGACATATGTCTTCAATCATAGTCTTAAGTGCTATACATTGATAACCTTAAATTAGTAAGGTCATTAATGTACAGAAATTCATGATATAACCATTCTGAGCTACACCATTTACAGCAGGGAGGGAGCCTAATCAGTGCTCAATATTATGGAGTGATCTGACTGGAAATGTTTGATCTAAGAGAGAGAGCAGGAGCCTGAGAAAAAGCTATCTTATCCATCTGATAGACAAGCTTTCACTAATCAGAACTTAATTATTAGTCCACCATGGAATTATATTCTCTTTTACAGTTACTTTAATATATTCTAATCACTTGTTTGTATATCAATTTCCACTTAAGTTCATGCTTGCCCATATCCATACTTGCTCCTACCTTGATTCCTTTCTCCAGCCTTTTAAAATTTTTTTTATATATTTTATCTATTCATTTATTTGCGAAGATTTCTTTCTTAGTTAGATTCACATGCCAAGTCAGCTGAATGCATTACTGATATCAAAATCAACAGCTATTGTTGTTATAGTAAGAGGGATTAACTTTTGGGGAATGGGACACACTGACGTGTGTTTCTGCAGACTGAAGAGTTTGGTGCAGATAGGCAGTTTGAAAGGAATGGAAAGACTACTACTGTCTAGATCACACATGTTTTGGAGTTGAAAAAGTTTCTACATTTGGTAATTGTGATTGGTGATGAGACAAATGAAGTGGAGGAAATTTTTGTTGAGGGTATGATGTGAAGTAAGGAAGTAAATAGGCAGTGAATGTGGTGGCTTTATCAAGACATGCTTGGTTGAGGAATCATGAATAGGAAAATTCGGCAATGCTATGAGAGACCTCCTTGGCAGTAAACTAGAAAAAAAACATAACTGCAATTTACAAAGAGGGAAAACCTGCTGGCTGTGTGATGCACAAAAGGTATCCTTTTTATCAACTTGCTGGCATTATGGTTGTGTGTAAACACAACTCAATTGGTGATAGTGGGCAACTACTTCCAAGTGTTTCTAGGTCGTGCCTTTCACCTTTGTAACTGAAGTACAGCTATAACAGAACCACTTGTATGGACTTTAATTGTATCAAGTACCTGCTAAGTCATCTTGAATGGGTCATTTGCTTCTAAAGGCTCAGCTTAGAACTGGAAAAACTATGAACAGCCATTAGATTTGAAATGCTAAAAGTTCAAGAGCAAGAATATTTGGGGTTGCCTAGATTAGGCAATAGTCAGATGAGACAGAGATAGTGATAAGCTATGTATAGGGACATGCATATTTTATCTGTATGTGTGTATATAGAATTATAAATATATATATCATCCTTTAACGTCCGTTTTCCATGCTGGCATGGGTTAATATCAATATTTTATGTTTGCTTTCCATGCTAGGATAAGCTGGATGGGCCATCAAGATATGAATCAATTCTTATTTGGAGTTACTAACCTCCTAGATGGGCCAGAGAACCATGTCTTGCTTAGGCTTTTCATTTTTTGCTTGGTTTCTATGGTCGAATGCTTTTCCTAACACCAACCACTTTACTGGGTGCATTTTATCATGGCACCAGCATTTGAGGGGTTGTCATGTCTTTGATAAGACAAGCTTATGGAGTCATCTTTTCCCTACTCCTTCTGCAAGCACTTTATAGAGGGTACTGGGTGCATTTCATGCACCAGTGCTAGTGAGTTTGCCAAGTACCCCACAAGAGAAAAAGGGTCTTCATTGTTCAATTTTGGTAAAATGGCCAACAGACTGAGTAGAAAAGAAGACAATTGCAGAAGATGAACTGGAATGAGATGGAGAACAAAGCATGAGTATGAAGGAGGAAACAGGGTGATTGAGGTGACAGTATGAAATATGGATGGAGAAATATAAGAGACAACAATGGCTGATGGTAATGAGAAAGAGACTAATGGAAGCTCCAAGTTTGCTAACAAGAGAGAGCAAGTGTTATATAGTTGTGGATATGGTCAAAGGTAAGAAAGTATGATGGATATCAATGAGTGACTGGGAGAGCGGGAAGGGTAGTAGTAGTAGTAGTTAGAAGTGTAGAAGGGTGATGTTCACTGGTAAGAGAGTGTCTGATGAGAAGTCAGGAACACATACACATTTATACATACACTCATGAATGTATACTACTTGCATGAATGCCTAGATTATCTACCTACACACACACAAATGCAAACCTATGTGTCTGTATGATCAGAATTTGCAAAAAGATTTGATTTTCAGTTGAGTGATATCAGCTTACTCCTCTTACCTGCAAAAATGGTGAAATGTAGATTTTTTTTTTAAATAAAAAATATATTTATATATTTAAAACTACAGAACACTTTGTAAAATGTGAAATAATTAGAATTTAAATATTTCGATATATTGTTCAGATATAAAAAAACAACGGTGTTGATATTTTAATAATCTTAGTTCTTTCATGAATTGCATTTTGTAAGTGTAATAATGTAGCAGTTGTACAGTTATGTTAGGAAAGTTATTGTCAGAGCAAAAGTTTTATGAAAAACAAACTAAAATAAATGAAAACTTAAGAGTAAGCCATAAAAAAAAAAAGTGACTGTAATATGAGGATTGATTAAACAATTCTCAAAAATTCTGAGCTTAAGACCTTTTCAGCAATATATTAATATGATAAGTGCAATTATGGTGCCAAACTGTACACTTTGATACTTGGCACATTTCTTGGAAGGTGAATTTTGTTAAATCTATAAATGATGATGCCTTATTGAGATGTCAAATATCGGGATATAAAGAAAATAATGAAGTAAAAATAGCCCCCACCCCAAAAAAAAAACCCTAAAAAATTCAAATTGTCATACCTGCAAGTGGTATAATATAATTCAACTAAATCATAGAAAGTATTTAAACTTCTCTGCACATTCTAGCAAAGTAGACTAACTGAAAGATTTATTGATGGTTTATGCCAATGGAATAGTGATGCACTTTAACTGCCAAATATCCCAATCTGTCTTGCAATAAAATATGTAGTAGCGAATGGAAATTTACTTATGTAAAAAGGAGACATTCTGTAATTAATGAGTGTTATTAGTTAGCCATGCCTCTTTACAATCTACTTATGAGCATAAAGTGCAACAAGTATGACATTCCAGTAAAGAGAAAGAAAGTTGAAAGGAAAAGAAGAAAAATGAAAGAAACTTCTTTTTAAACTTAATGCCTTGAAGGTTGATTTAAGCTGCAACATATCCACAATACTTTCTTGTAAGAGGGAAAAAAAAATTTACTTCCACTGTAAAGGATAAAGAGTCTACTTTGATTAAACATTGTTGAAACTTCTGTTTGTGTGCTTCTTATGGTGGCTAACTAGAGCTAGAGATATCTGTGTTTTTAAACCATTTCATACACACACACACTGTAGTGGCAATTTATTTTACTGAAGATTCAGCCAGTATTTTAACAGTTTTGCTTACTGACTCTTTCCTTTTGCTCTACAGCAAAATACAGAACCTCTATATGGCCACTCTATCTACTAGAAATAGTAGCTAAATCTTTTTCAAATCACATTCACACCATCTTAAAAAAGAACACACTGAATAACGCAGTCCTTAATGTTTGAAAAATGGGAATGCCTGATCTCGTGCTAAACAATACATAGAGAGAAAATGCCTCCATGAAATAACTAAAGTAACAAGATGAAGTCACTTCTACTCCTCTTTAAAAAAAAAGGTCAAGCTAAAGTGAAAGTGGAAAAAGTGGAATTTAGATGCAAAGTGAAACTGGACTAGCGCTTTTTTCTTTCTATACAGGTTCTCTTTACTGCCAAATAAATTTCTAAAAAGTTTCAAGTACTCATTTTCTTTTATCAGTCTCAATTTATATATTTTATGCCATTAATCTAGATGTTAAAAAAAATAAAAAAAATAATAAGCAAAGATATGATAATCGATATAAAATATGTATATGTACAATTTTACTGTCATGACTGATTGTTATGAGTTATTTCCCTTATTAGAGTGTACTAATATACATGCGTGCGTGATGTGTGTGAGAGAGATAGAGAGAGTGACTTGTTCTTTCGATGGATTGCTACAAGTTTTTTTCCCTATTAAATAGAGGCCACTCATATGCAAAATTTTGGACATGTTTTTGTTAATTCATAGAAACGTCTTTCTTTATGATAGCTGGAAAATTTTAACAAATTTATGTAAATATTAAATTACTTTACAAGTGTGAAATAATGTGCAATTCACATATAAAATTGGCTGTCAAAGCTGAGAAATGATGTTTGTTTTCAATCTAATGAATGAACAGTTAGCAATATAAGAAACTCATTTGTTTTTTCACACTTGTTTTTGTAATGTTTGATTGGAATTGTGCTTAAAAAAATTCAATGTCAAAATTTAAAACAAAACATGTCAAAAAATAAATTCATAATATATTTTCCACCTTTCTCAGAACCTTTGTCATGTATACATTTTTGGCACATTCATATTAAATGGACTGTATTTTAAGTGATGTATGAATGGTTACAGCAGAAAGTATCTGTTTTTGTTTTCTTTTGTAATTTGGCATTTAATCATTTCTCATATTAAATAATGAGAGGTTGTGACGAATCCTAATTGTATATATAATTTGGTGTAAAGACATATCTGGAATTTCTTTTCACTGCTTCACTGAAAGAACTTCTGTCTGAAATTATTTGTTACCATTATCATTTGTTGATAGAATGTGAAAGAACAAAAAAATTCAGAAACTGAACTTTGCAAAAGATAAAGTAAAAATAATAATTTATAACATGTCAGAAAAATAAGACATATCATCTTTTAAATAATATTGGTTTCTTAGTTACAAAGCTTTAAGCAAGCAAATTCATCTCAGTGATGACAACAGAGATAGATATAAGATGTAGTTTATGAAATAGGAATCTGGTAGTTAATCTTAACCATATGTACATCAACATATCTCTTAAATGATGTTCAATTGATCAAAGTCCAATTTTCATTTAAGAGTAGAGGGATGAGAAACTATAAAATGTATTGACATTTCACAAAGGCTATTGTAAGGTTTCAACCATTATTAAATGGTTTCACTAAATGTCTACAAGAAAACTTCGTAGTTGATAATATGACTTAACTTATTTTTTTACTTGTTTCAGTCAGACTGCAGCCATGCTGCGGCACCACCCTGAAGGGTTTAGTCAAACAAATCAACCTCAGTACATATTTTTTAAAAGTCTGATACTTATCCTGTTGGTCTCTTTTGTCAAACCATTAAGTTATGGGGATGTAAGCAAACCAACACCGATTATCAAGCAGTGGTGGGGAACAAATGCAAACACAAAGGCACACACGCATATATATGGCAGGCGTCTTTCAGTTTCCATCTACCAAATCCACTCACATGGCTTTAGTCGACCTTACTACATAATTTGTTAATCAATTGGCAATGTATCAGTGAATTATAAAAAGAACTATTGATTACTTAAATATCTGTACTACAATGTAAAGGAAACCTTGTTCAAAATAATTCTAGAGTCAATATATTTCAAAATTAACAATCAAAATGAGTGTAATTTTAAAAATATTAAAATTTGAAAACAGGAACACTCTTTATTGTGAAAATTTGTGAGTAATTAGACTTTTCTATGAATTTTCTTGATTCTTTTTTCCTAACAGGGGACGTCTAAAAAGTAGTACCTTTTTATTAAATATTTTTAGAAATGAGCAAAATATGAAGCCTTAACTCTTTAGCATTCAGATTATTCTGTCAAATGTGATCCTTATTTATTCACAGTTTTGACAAGCATTAATCTCATAGCTTTGATATTTTGATGCTGTGATTGCTTTAGAATGACATTGTAGGGTAGTTGTGAGAGATCAGATCTGGCTGCTTTGAACATAAAACAGGTAGAATATTTGGGTCAGATATGGCCGGTTTAAATAAGACTCACCTAAGTACATTCACAAACGACACCCATTCAGTTGTAAACTTAGTCAATCAATGTAAAAAGACATAAGACCAATCCTATTTTTGTGACAGGCATTGTTGTTGTCTCCTATCACTTCACTACAGGTCTGGAAAAACTAGTTAACTCTATATGCCCAAGGCCGTTTATCTACTTATTTAAATTTTATTAATTGAGAGCATTGGAATGAAAGAAACAGTAAATTCATGTAATTTTATAATTGGAGTTCAAATCCCAGAAAAAACTAAACATTGGTCATGTACTAGTATCAATAAAATAGACTACATTTCCCCCCACCCCTCCAAATTAGTGATCTTGTGCATATATTAAAATCATTATTACTGTCCTATGATACAGCCCAAGTGTGAAAATTCATGAAATCCTATTTTTAGGCATATATGTATTAGACACGTAAATGTATTCTTAAACAAGATACTTAACCCCACTTACCTGAAGATACAACCATAGTTAAGAAGTTACTATATTTCTTTATAAAGCATAAATCATCAAAGCAACTTAATCATTTTGCTCAAGAACCCAGTTCAATGCCAGCTGCGGGATGAATGTAGCTTGTCCTTTCAACTATTGTTCCTCTATAATTATGCTTTTCTTTTATGACTAAGTAAAAGCCAAAGGTTTTTTTAGTGGATGAAGGTGTGTATTTAGTTGACTGTTGCAGTTTCAGGAAGATGACTGAAAATAAAGTACCAGTCAAGTACTGAGGTCAATGTTATTGAGTAACCTCCATCCCACTAAATTTCTGGTTTTGTGCATATGCAAGAAATTATAACCAGGAAGATGAATGATTAATTTATCCCTAGGTTATTTAAAATATAAACATGAAACTCTGAATTATTACTCTATCATTTGTGTCAATTCTATTGTCATCTTTGACAACAATAACAGCTTACTATAATAATCCCTGTGAAATTCACTGTTTACCTCTTTTTTCCCCTTCTTATTTCCTCCAATTACTAACAAAATTGAACATTAAGTATACTAACCCTATTTCCATATAAGCAATATCTTGAAATAATTATGTATCCTGACTTTTTCTTTTTAAGTTAACATGAGTAGTTATGAAGTTATTTAAATTTCAATGTGATAGTAAATTGAAAGGAATGACTCACTAAATTGTGTTGTATTGACTTGAAAATATTAAAAAACATGAAGTATTGAAGGCCAATCTCAAAATGCTGAGCCTTATGAAGGAGATGACAGAGGACCGAGATATGGGACACATTGCTATCCTCAAGAAGACCTGCCTACCACAACAGAATTGATATCCTAAAACCAAAGAGCCACGTAAAAGCATTAGTATTGGTGCCACGTAAAAAGCACTGGTGCTGGTGCCACATAAAAAGCACTGGTGATGGTTCCACGTAAAAAGCACTGTGATGGTACCATGTAAACCGCATACATTACACTCAGTAGAGTGGTTGGCACGTGGCTGAGTGGTTAGAGAATTGGATTCACAGTCGTGAGGTTGTGAGTTCGATTCCCTGACCGGGTGATGCGTTGT